>CAKAOI010051529.1:150157-173720 GCA_916701655.1 Sebastiscus albofasciatus
AATGCAACAGCGAGTGGGTCCATCAGAAAGACCACACCGTGGAGGAGAGGGTGGACGAAAACTCAGGTGAGTGAAACATGTACAGGGATCTAATCAGAGAGTGCAATAGAAAGTGGACGGATCAGATCATACCTTTTAAAAATGTATGGAAAGAGACTATAAATGAAAACTGACATGCAGAGTTGTATCAGTAAAGAGACTTTTTTGTTTAGTCACAACATTTTTGACATTTTTTTAAGAAACACTGTTCAACTCAGAGTAAAATATTTTTTTTTTGCATGAATGCACTGCTGATGTTTGCATTTTGCTGGTGAACATCCAACAATGATAGTAATAATCAAATGACGATATACAGTACATGCATTTAATACATATTATATTTCAATAACATATGTTACTTCCCAGACTGTTTGTACTACATGTGTCCCGGTGAGCAGACACTTTAAACAGTGTGTAGTATCTAGTGGTATCTAGCGGTGAGGTTGAGATTGCAACCAACTGAAGCCTCTCCCATATGCCAAGCGTGTTGGAGAGCTACCGTGGCCAACGCAAAAATGCGAATGGCCCTCTCTAGCGTCATTTGGAGCAGAGCCAGTGTGTAGAGTGTGTGTGTACGAGGGAAGTGAGTGATGAAGTAAGAGAGAGAGCGAGAGCGGCGGCAAGGGCAGTGAGTAATGTTATCGACTCCGGCCCAATCCATTCTGGGCTACATTAGAAACATGCCAGTGCAATATGGCGGACTCTGTGGAGAGGGGTTCCACTCCCTATGTAATGAAAACACAATGATTCTTATTTTTAGGTAATTATACACTAAAGAAAACAGTTATTAATATAATATTCTGTTTCTGCCAATCGATCCCCCTAAATGTTACACACTGGTCCTTTTAAAGGTACTTTGAGGTGCGCAGGTATAAATTAAAGTTATTTTTTTCCCCTTTCAAGTGAAGTTGACCTCTTAGCCTGCATATGTTTTATGTGCCTGACAATGATGAGATTTGGCTCTGTGTGATCTAAAATTGTCACACATCCAGAAAATGCGGCCAACATATTTCCCAGGTTGTCTCACTGGTGCACTGTAAGCAAACAGGTTAAACCTATTATTCAGATGTTTAGTTATTTGTGCCGAAAGCGAGGTCACATGTCAGACGTGTGTACACAGCTGCCCCACCGCCAACGCTGCGCTGCGATGTTCACAGGACAGTTTAATAGGATCCACAGTGATGTACTGGACTGGACTGCAGCCAGAGTTGAACACTTGTCACTTGACAGCTCATGGTATTATTCTGCTGGCTAGGTAATGATGAATCACGCTGTTGCTTTGGCAGGACGACAAAGAAGTACACAACCTAGTTTCTTAGACTTAAGGCTGACATGAGCTCAGCTTATGGGTCTCCACCTGCTTGTTAATGAGCCTGAGTCCCCAGAGCCAGTGATTAAACACAGGCTGAAAACAGTTTGAATAGTCCTGATATATAGCGCCTGCAGAAGGAAATACACAGTGGGGTCAACAGTAGCACAAATCAGCGGTTGTTGAATCGTTTTTTTCTTTTCTTGAGGCAGGTGAGCCAAATACGTAGTACATATTTTACGCGCTCACTCTTTGATATGTGTCAGTGTGTATACTGGACTGCAATTGTGAGGAAGCAGAACTTTTGATTCCGTCTCAACCCAAGATGACACATCGACTCGCCTACCGAAGATTTCCGCTTGTATTGCAAAGCAGACCCTGGAGCCAAACTTTGTGCTGTGTGTATATACAGTATGTGTGTGTGCGTGTGTCTGTGTGTATTCTTTGGTGTTGCTGTGTGGGTCTGCCACAGTGTTAAACCCAAGACGGAGACAGAAGCAACTGAGCAGTAGAGTTTGATGTTCCCCCTGATTTACCTGTCACACATGAATAGTCCAGGAAGACGAGAATAAATGCAACAAAACCTGCAAGAAGTAAACACGAGAGAGGGGAAACAGCAGGTATAGATATAAATATAAAGGTAAATATGTTGCAAAATGCGAGAGCTTGTAGATTTGATATGAGAGTGTAGAACAAAAATCTGAACTATTATGTTGAAATTTTTACTATGAAGTCACATAAATAATATTCACAAATGTGTAGATTGATATTTACATAAATACAATGACAGATGCAAACCAACATTTACTCATATTATTTATTTTTTTTTTACTTTAGTCCATTTCCCGGTACAACCAATGCTCTGTGATTGCAACCTCTCAAATCAGATAAAGCAAGTGACGAATCTGCACGCCTTGACTTTTCCGACACCTCTTGCAATAGAGTGTTTTTTAGCAGAAAAAGAATATGAGATGACTCAAAAGAAAAGACAAGAAACAAGTTTAAAAAGAGATAGGAGGGTAAACTAATCAGAAATCAGGAGACAAAGCACACTTCTGCTCTGCTGTCCTCTGTGTCTGCGAAGTCAGATCCGCTATGTCCTCTTTGGTTACTCAAAGCACATGTACCGTAACACCAAGAATAGATGAGCATCAAAATCCAAGTGACAGTTGGCTTATAAGGAATGTGAGGTTTTGGTGGCGTGCGTTTATTTACTCCTTAATCACAGTACTAATCTACCAAAGCTTTTGGAAGAAACTTACCTTGACTTGGTGTGCCATAGCCGGCGATCTAACTTTGTAGACATGGAGGACAGCAGAGCAAAAGGGCACTTTGTCTTCTGATTTCTGATTAGTTCACCCCGCTACCTCTTTGGGACTATTTTCTTCTTTTTTAATTTGAGTCATCTCCTGTCCTTGTTCTTTATCTCCTAATGGACGATGTGCCCTGAGGGGGTTCTGCATTTCAGACAGAATAACAGACAAAAAAAAATATCTAATGTCTGTGTTTCTTCTAGGTCATTTGTCTCAGCAATCCTGTCTCACAGGAAGGCGTATAAATAGCACGATATTACACAAATTCTGCTTGTCATGAGGATGCATTTTACACTTTTCGCATGTCATGTAGTGTACGCCATGCAACAGAACTACAGTAACGTCCACAGTTAGGTTGAGGCAACAAAACCAAAACGTCATGGTTGAGCTGCAAATAAGTACGTAAACTAAGTACAATACGTATGGAAACAATGAAACAGAAGTAATGAAAACACGTCACAAACTGTCTCCTGGTTAAAAGTCCTGTGTTTGTTGGACCCATCCACCTCAGTGTGGCATATTTACACGGATGCGTTTACATTACAGTCAGTACAGAATGCACAGCGAACAAATGATACACCTAAAGCAAGAACGGCGTTCGTGTTGCACGCTAAATGTCTTGCGCATTATTGTGTCATTCACATGCCTTTTCGTGTGAACAGGCTGGCCTCAGAAGGTACAAACACCTGCGCATTAGTCTTACATTATGGACACGAGTAGTTAGTAGTGAAATCATTGACTACAAGAAAGTGGGAGAAGTGAAATGTAAAGAACATCTTTCTTTCACAGTCTTTTGGGGTTTTCCACAAGTGAAATGTGAGAGATGACGTATGTGTGTCTACAATAAGCATTCTTCCACTCTCTGTTTTTCCTCCCATATCAGTGTTCATTACTGACATCACACGCAGCTGCAAGTCATTTATTAGTCTCCCATCAGCCGTTCATTTGCTAGCTGCTGGATCCCAGACGGTGCGTTATTGAGAGGAAACTCTGTTCAATTAACGACCCGTGGATCTAGGCTCTCATACTGTATGTGATGGACACCATGAGGTCTTTCAAGGATCAGGATCACACCAATCAGCTGAGAAAACAGCTGTGTATTTTGAAAATCAAGTCTAATTAATTATTCAATTAAATTTCGATGAATGTCTTGCAGCCACGTTAACAAACGATATCTCATTTTGTGCAAAAACTTAAATTTGATCATTTCATGAGTGTTCCTGCCTGTTGAAATAACCCCTCAGGCCTGGTTCAAACACGGATTTGGTCTTACATTTTTGAGCCGCTTTAGATATGCTTTAATTTATGCTTAATTTATATTTTACAAAGCCATCATAATGTCACTTTAATGAAAAATTGATTGGCTGCATGTTACTTTGTACTGCTCCAGGACACTTAATCTCTTAAACACACCATAATCCGTTCAGATATACACATGAAAATCAAGTGAATAAATAGATAAACTGGGGACATTATGCAATATCAAGAAGCAGTTGAGGTTTGGAGATGTCTGGAACTGGAGCATTTTCCAGGAAAATTGCTCTTTGCGCTTTAATATTTAAAATGTGTTCATCCTTTTTCCATTTTTACATAGAATTTGCAATGAACACACTTTGCTGCAACTGTACTATTTTGATATATGCGTTTTTCTCTGAGCTAAACTAATAGTCATGCAGTGCAAAGAAATCAAACAAAGAAATCAAACCGTGATATCCTAATACAATAAGACCTCCATCGTGTCTTTTTTCTCGTTATGCAAAGCATTCAGGTCACCTTTGAAGAGAAGACAATGGGATTATCAGGAGATTATGAATACTAGATATTATTATGCAACATAGTTGTAGGGAATCACATAGAAAGCTGCTGTAGGTCTGTGCCTGGTGAATGTGTGAGTGTGTGTGTGCACTGTTTATCTGTTTATCTGTGTGGAAACCTAAACTCCGTAAGCTGTTTTCTCCTCTTTGTTTCCTGCTGTTTCACCGACACAGCTAGAAGCTATGGCCCCCATACTGCTTTTATTATCTCGGTCTTCTCGCTCGCTCTCTGTCCCATCCTCTCCCTTTCCTTTCTCTTCCTTTCTCTCTGCTCCATGCTGTTTTGTACTCTCGTCTAATTTCCACTGACTGAAATCGGAGCGAGCAGAGGTAGATAAAACCTGAGCCTGAAGAAAGCAGGGGAGAGGAGTCAGGGATGATGGAGGGATGCTGATGGAGGGTACCGTTGAGAGGACTGGAAAGGCCAACAGATATCAGGGAGTCACACTGAGGAGAAAGATGATAGGAATCCTGCTGTGCTTGTTTCTTTCTCACTCACTCCTACTCTCTCTTCTTCTCCATGTTTCTCATCCTTTTTTTATTTTACAGCAAAAGTAAATTCAGCTTGAAACACTGTTCGTTTGAACCTGGGGATGAAGATGAAAGCAAACAAAAGTACAAATTTACATACAAAAGTTAGAACATAAAATGATTTGCGTGAGGACATTTTTTCCCTTCATGTGATGGAAAAAGAAAGGAAAAATAAAATAAACTAGAGTTACGAGTTATTAGATGTTAACAAGGATGAATTAAACAGATTGAATGAAAGGAACAATGTGGAAGAAAGGCAAAACTAAAAGACAAACAATGCTTTTTGTACCATGAGACACAAAACCAACCCTCTCTATGAAGCCTATGATGTATCACATAAGCCTTCATAATGCGCAGATAATGCATTACATTGCCATCGTAATGCATTAGGATATCTTCTAATGATAGTCATAAGTAATCAAAAGTATGACTAGAACAGTGGTGCAGGAATGAGTCCTAAAACCCGGAAATGAATGAGCATTTTAGCACTTCCGGTTCCCTCATCTGGAAGTCAATGAGTTTTTTGAATGGGGTTTAAGTTAGATGCCTAAAATAAGGTTTGCAACACAAGCTAAAAACATTGTAACGTTTTGTTCCACAGCATAAAATACGTCAGTACATATCCCACTTGTGAATTTTCAAGCTTTTGCGTTTCTCAAAAAAGGTGGTTGCTAACAAGTGGCTAAATTAGACCGCTAAACATCATCACGCCGACTCGTCCGTCTTTACAGCCTCGTTGTGTATACTCGCGTTCATGCGACCGTGGTGTAGTTCGTTTATAGCCCAACATTAGCTTTTTACTTCTGGCGATTGCATTCACACTTCAAAAATCATTAAAGTGGCGTTCATTTGTGGAGATTATCTTGCTGAACGAAACGTGTGAGTATCATAAATTTAGCTTATTTTCTGCAATAATCCAAAACCCAATGGAAAAATGCTGTTGGGTTTTTGTTGAGGGAACCCAGGGCGATGCTAACTTCAACTTCCTACAAAAATACGTCATTCCTGCAGCACCCTAGAGTTCACAAGATATCACAATGGTCCTTTGTAATAACAATGGCTCCATTTCATTTAGTGGTCCCTGTCTCCTAGAATTATGCACGCTGGTTTGCTAGTAGTGATTAATGAGACGCTCAGCAGAAACTAGCGATCATTTAGGGTATTTTTTTTTATGTACTTTTCCTGCGATGACATGAAAATCAACTTTTTATCGTAATATCTGGTGCCTTCAAATGAAACTCGTGAGCTCGTGTTCATTTCCGACAACGTCAACAAACACGTCACGACTCGTTAATTCAGAGCTTTCTGAAACGTTCCACTTACGAGGTTGTGAACACCACAAGAGGGGGGCGTTCATGTGGACTCTTCTCGTGAACACGGTAAACACAACCCCATTTGAAGGCACCGATCCAGTCAAAGTTTATAAGATAAAGGGCTATCACTTAAAACAAAAAAAAAAAACAAGTCTGAATGAATACATTTGCAAACCACACCGGGCTGGAGTACAAGGCATGGTCGTCTCTGGTTACACAGTGAGGATTTGGAATTCAAACACATGATTGGAGATCATTTTTTTTTTTTTTTTTTTTTTATAAAAAGTGACACCCCTAATAAGTCATTATGGACATGTTGTTTTCTGTGTAATGGATGGAAAGTGTAGCTACATGTGAGTTTCATGACAGCTCAATAGATTACTTGTGGTCCCACAGAGCCTCATCTGGAGGGAGGGTAAGCCAGGTGAAGGTCAGAGACAAGGTTGGAGTGGGGAGGGGGCAGCGGGATGGTTAGGGGGTTACTGAGGTCGGTTTCCAGCTGGGTGGAACAGGCTTGATTCCCTAAACAGCTCCACTGCCTGTCACAGTTTCCTTATAGCTAACTGGACCTGCCGCTGAGGTCTCCACTCTAACCCGCCCCCTTCCTGCACCCCTGCCAAAGAAGGAAAGAAACATTTAATCAAGTACTTAAAACAAAACAACAAAAAGCAGCGTGCCCTCCTCCAGAGAGCCACTTTAATACAGTAGCATTATTAGCAGTGACATGTGCTTAAACATGCTTACCATTATCTTCTGAATTAATGTGACTTAAGGTGAGAACCGGCATAATTTGTCTAGATTGCATATCTTATTGTGAAGGGCATCTCTAAGCAACGTGCGTACGACCTCCGTATATCTCCATTAGCCTTGAAGAGTGCTAATGACATATTGTGTACTAGGTTACTTACTTTGTCTCCATTAGCCAAAGTGTGAATGGTTATTAGTCTGCTAGCACTGACCTGTGACTTCGCACCTACACATGCACACACACACACACACACACACACACGTACGTTATTGGCACACACAGTATTGGCTTGGGTGATTTGTGACCTCTTTCCCTCCTTTGCTGCCATCTCACTCGTATTGATTTCCTCTCGTCTTTTCCTCCTTTCTCTTCCTCCTAATGTTTCTCTTTTCCACTCTCTCCCTCTTTCTGGCATCACTCCCACTCTCCTCTACATTCTTCCCTAGCCAAAGCGCTCACCTTTTTCCTCCTCCTCCCATCTCTTTTGCTCCTTTTCTCTGGCTCTTTCTATCCATCTCTCCCTCTCTCTTACACTGAGGTTGTTCGATTTCAATTATTAACAACCATCAAGATTTATAAAGGAGGTCAATTAGCTTCTATGTTGGTGACTCCTGATATGCAAGACAGCTGTGTTTGTATCTGTGTCAATTTTGTGCGTATATACAACTGTGTTTATTGGCCAACTGCGTGTTTATGTGGAAGATAATGTTTCATTTTGTGTGTGTACTGTATCTGAAAATGCACTTATGTTTGTTTGTGTGACTGATTGTGTGTTTATTTGAAGTAGACGTTTTCTCATGTCCTGGAATGTCCCGGTTCACTGCCTCTCCGCTCACTGACATTCACATTTATACATGCGCACTCACATACACACACACACTGAAACATGGACCAGAAGAGACTGTGATGATCAATCAATGTCACTGTGGGAGCCATTACGAGAGCGAACACATACACATGTGTACACGCACAGTCTACTCTACCCGTTGAGTGTCTTCAATTGGTCACAGACCGGTGACTCTGTTCTGTCGATGTCCTGGATGATTTCCCTCCGTAGACGAAGAACTCAGTCAACCTTTGCACTCTCCCTCTCTCACAATGCCTCTCATCCTGTTGTCATTTTCACTCTGTCAATGTTGTTTCCGCCTTTCTGTCTCCGTACTTTACTCTCTTGTCTAATAATATTTATGTAATCATTTATATGAGGGCTCTCAGGTAATGTAACATGCCATGTCCTCAGATCTTGAGTACTGGCTACGAAGTGCATTTCTAAATATCTGACTCAACTGAAAGCTGCGTGATTTTTGTTTTGCATATTTATGTTACATTTGATCAATGTTGTGCTTGCATACTATGTATCCTGGGCCGGTTTCAGGAAGATAGACTGACTGTAGTTTAGATCTACTTCAGATAGATGTCTAAATTTGTTGCACAAAGCTGTCTAATCTAGACTATCTGAAGTAGGACTGATTTGTTATGAATTCTGGGTAAATTAAGACTTTGGAAAAAACATGGCTGATCCAGCAACAGTATCGAACCGCTCAACTCCGTTCATTCTAGCTAAGTGGTAACCTCCAGTTCTGAAAAGTGAAGCCGAAGTACCTTAAACTTGCATTCTTTCTAATAGCCAGCAGGGGGCGACTCCTCTGGTTGCAAAAAGAAGTCTGATTATATAGAAGTCTATGAGAAAATGAGCCTACTTCTAACTTGATTTATTACCTCAGTAAACATTGTAAACATGAGTTTATGGTCTCAATCGCTAGTTTCAAGTCTTCTTCAATACAGCATGATGTTCATTTAGTAAATTATGGTCACATTTAGATTCAAATTTAATCAGCTAAAAAATGTCTTCTTCAGTGTTCGGTTGTACTAAGCTCCAGCCTCTCGTGCCACTTCTGGTTGCAAAAAACCAAGATGGCGACGGTCAAAATGTCGAATTAGAGGCTTCAAAACCGCAGTCCACAAATCAATGGGTGACGTCACGGCAACTTTGTTCACTTCTTATATACAGTTTAGATTGCAGAAAATGTTTAACAACTATTACAGGGACATTTTACTCGAAATGTTTAAGTTTAAAAATACAAAACTATTTCAGAAGCATACAACAGACCTTTAGCAGAGCTGAGATGCTGTAGTTTCTTAATGTGGCAGGGTCAGTGCTTCTGCTAACTCGTCAGTCTATTCTCCTCGGGCAAATGAAAACGGAAAAAAATGAAAACTGTCCTCACTGCATTCTCTAAAAACTCTTCCCCTTCTCTTTACTTGCTCCACAATATTAGCAAATTATGAGCTGTGTTTTCCTCTTTTGTTATCATTTTGTGCCACTGGTCAGCAGGTGCCACTGATTGTTACCATGGAAACATGGCTCTTTATCCTGAGTTAGCCTGGGGGGAGAGGTTTAAAATAAGCCAGTCTTGATTTTTGTGAAACTCTCCAATTTGAATTTGACTAATCTAAGGGTAAAGAAGACTGGCTTAATGAAACAGACCAGTCTAAGGGCTCTTTTACAAGTCGTAGTCCTTTTGGCTAGTCCGAATCTGAGTGAAATTTATACTTTTGGTTCATTTTCTATTTAGTCTGGTTCAGTTTCACAGTGCACAAATTAAAAAAAAAGAAATTTGCTGAGAGGCGTGTACGAAGGAGCGAATTGGTCTTTTTCGTCATCTATTTCTGTCTGAGTTTTTTCACTTTGACTCGGCACTGATCTGCTGTGCGCACAAATCCCTTATCCAGTTTATCTCAAATGACTTTACATCACTATTTTTGTGGTCTTTATTTTATACTTTATACTGTATATTCTCTCTGTCAAGCAAACATCAGACTTCAGCGGAAGTCCAGGTCAGTCCTCCCCCACTCATGTTAACCTGTTGTTAACCTGTGTCTATCTCAACAAATGCCTACACAGGCAGCCTGCCTTTTGGTTCGCTCGGAAACAGTTCAAGTCCGTTTGCGAGAGGTTGTCTCGGATCGTTTCCAAGGTTGTTTTGGTCCGCAACAGAGTATGATTACTGGTTTCACAACTGCCCAAACTAACCGCACCAGAGTTTGTTTGAAACGGACTAAATGTTGGCTTGTGAAAACTCCCTAAATGATCTTTTTGAAACTGTCCCCTGGTAAATGGTTTTCTCCATTTTTCCTTTAATTTGTCCCCCTATCAGCCTTTTATCAGCATGTAACTATTAACATAACACATTATCCAGACTTACTTTCTATTAAAAGAGATTTATCATACTGTACCTTTAAGTTTTACACACATATTTAAGAAATGCCATACACCCATGTAATCCCTGCATTTTTTCTTTGTGAAATATATTTGGCATTCAACACATTTGCTGGTTTTTAAAGTAGTGGCTATAGTAAGGTATAGCAGCAGTCACTATATAAGGTTTGTGGTGAAGCTACAGAGCCTGAATTAATAATCCCTGTAGGGAAATAGTGTTTTCACTTGCAGCTCCTCCGCAGGTGGTAGGTCATAGCGCCGGGTCAGTTACCGAACAACATCCCTGGAGCTGGTCGGCATTCAGTGAGCGGCCCCTCAAACACTTGAGCTGAGCAGATGTTTGTGAAAACGGAGCCCCAAACTTGTGTCTCTTGATGTATCATTTACATACAGGAGAGAAAACAATAATATGCAACAAAACATTCTGCACTTCACAGATCTATTTGTTGCAGGGCTGTTTGTGTTATTTTTTCCATCCCCTGGATGTATCTATTCTGACCTCAAGCCTTTGTCTTTTGTCAGGCTCTCTCCCTCCGTGGCACTGATGAATTAATAATAGCTAGCGTTGACTTTTTCCTGTATCCTCTGTTTCTTTTCCCTGAAGGCCTGTCTGTTTGACCTGTCACTGATCACATTTAAACACCACAAAGCTTTTGAGTGCTTCCCCCCTGTTCCCTTATCGCTTTCGTTTTCTAAACCATTTAGCCTCAAAACCCCCGTCTCTGACTCACTGGCTTTCTTTCATATGTATGCTTCTCCAGCTTTTTTCTTTCCATTTCTGGTTCATCTCATTCAAAAACATCAAGTCTTCACACTTTTGGCTGTGCCATTACTGTTTGTGTCTGTTTTCTTCATCTACGTATTTCTGTCAAAGCACAGTGGGAGATAGCTAGACAGAGGGAAACGGAAAACAATATATGACAGAGAGACTGAGTGGGTTTAACAGTGAGGGAAATGTGGAAATGGCAGGAAACACATCTTTTGGCTTTTAATTGACGACATGGCAACCAGACTATTTTGTTCCCATTGCATTGTCCGAGTCAAATTATGACAACGTTGAATCAAATGGCTGACATTGCCGTATGTAACAACACAAAGATATGTTTGTAAATGTTTCTAATTAAGAACAAATCCAGTTAATTACAACAAGCCTGTTAATTTGTTGACATTGTGTAGATTGACTCAGCATTTGTCTGCTTTTTGTCATACTGGTGTAAATCCATTTTTAGAAAACATGCTTTTCCGCTTTCCTTGTCACTTCCGTGGAAAAGCTGCTTATCATCATCTGTTTTCTCCTCCACCATTTCTCCAGATTTGATAACATGAAAAACTCCCGTGTTTACGCTTCTGCTGATACATCACTTTTATTTGTGCTCTGACAAATACAGTTATGGCTGCTGTAAACAAAATTCTCCAAACTTGTTCTGAGTGGTGCATTTAAAGGAACATTATGTGTTTTCCTTTATAATTTGGGTCTTATTTATGCTGTTTTATCCCTCAATTAATATTGGGTATTATGACACTTTATCAAGTAGGGTTGATTGTAGATCTTTGTGGACATGGAAACTCTGCTGAGAATGGAGTTATGGCAAGCAATATGAAATCTTACATTATTTGAATGTAAAAATATCAATGAATGCAAAGTTATTATCCAAACATTTCTGTAGTAAATATACATTTTTCAGAGCTTCTTTCTGGTATAAATTCGCTGCAAAAAGGAAAACTACATGTTGTGTGAACCATGCTTAAACCACTACATCTCATGTATTAGGGGTGTAAGAAAATATTAAGTGTAGTGATTTTATGTTTTATGATTCTCAAAAACACTATTTGATTTTGAATTAATCATTTACATTCAAAGATTAACTCATTCAATGCTTTATTTCATTTGCAAAGAGATGCACCCTCTCAGTGTGTGCTCCCTCTGAAAGTAGTGCTATGATGTTGGATGTTACTGGGACTGTGATAAATGCAGATCCTACTGTTCTGATTGCATGAAAAAGTAACTTTTTTTACTCCGATTTTATGCATATAGCAGTCTGTTCTTTATACCATGACAGTTTTCCTAGATTTGAAAAATAACAGTATATCACCTTGCCTACAGTATTGCAATATATTGCAATTAGAGTTCAGGTTGATTCTTATATTATTCGATAATCATGATTAATCACAAATTAATCACACAATTTTTGTATCTGTTCAAAATGTACCTTAAAGGGAAATTTGTCAAGTTTTTAATACTCTTATCAACATGGGAGTGAGCAAATATGCTTGCTTTATGCAAATGCATGTATATATTTATTATTTGAAATCAATTAACAACACAAAACAATGACAAATATTGTCCAGAAACCCTCACAGGTAGTGCAGTTAGCATAAAAAAATATGCTCAAATCATAACATGGCAAACCCAAGCCCAACAACAGTTGTCAGTGGGTACTCATAGAACCCATTTTCATTCCCATATCTTGAGGTCAGAGGTCAAGGGACCCCTTTGAAAATGGCCATGCCTGTTTTTCTTCGCCAAAATTTAGTGTAAGTTTGGAGCATTATATAGCCTCCTTCGCGTGAAGCCAGTATAACATGGTTGGCACCAATGGATTCCTTAGGTTTTGTAGTTTCATATGATGCGAGTATCTTCACTCTAGCTTTAAAACTGTTTTTGGTGGCGTTAAAATGAATTTGTGTTAATGCGTTATTATCGTTGCGTTAACTTTGACAGCCCTAATCGCAATATATTGAATCGTAAGCCCCTGTATCATGTTAAGTATCGTACCGCCAGATCCTTGCCAATACACAGCCTTAACATTAAGTAAGAGGTACATTTTTTGTGGACATGTATAGTATGACAAACAGCTATATATATACCCACAGAGATGAAATATGATTTGTGTATCTCTACTCTCCAAGCTGTCTAAATAATTTTTTTTATGCATGTTTACTCCCTTAGTTCCCATTTGTCAGATAAAAAAGTCCAGACCTGACAAAACACATTCACCCACACTTGTACTTTTACTCCCCAGCTGACAAGTAAACTTTGTTATAAGAATTGACACTTTAGGACTAAGAGAAATATTTTGGGGTTGTGTGCAGTTTTGTGATTGATAGAAATGTTTGTGACAGTATCCACTCGTCTTGATACTCGTCTTCCATTTTTCATCTACCTCTTTCCCCTCACCTCCCTCGGCTGACAGCAGTGGTTTTGTTGATGTGAAGCACTGTCATGCTACAGAGACCCACAATTCCACGCTTGTCTTCTCTTAAGAGAACGATATGAATGCTCTAAGCACTGTATCTAAACAAAATAAGACACCGAGTGATCTGGGACTTTTTAAGCCTCAGGTAATTCAGTTGGTCTCTGCCCGGCAACACGAGCTTCGTGAGCTTCGCATTAGCAAACAATGGAAACAACTGGGGCTTTACTGGTTTCAACAGCACAACTCCAGATCCGGTGACATCTATCTTTATCTTCTTGTCTATTCACACTTTTTTGTTTGTTTGTTTGACATACTTTTATATTGACATGACACTGAAGGAAAACAAGGGAATCATGGAGGATGTAGATAGGTGTAAATTTGTGAAAAGTTTGGCATACTTGTTTTTCTGTTATGAATTTCCGCACTTACTTTGAGTCCCCAGCTGACACGAAAACACACAGATGACACTGTAGGATGAAATATTATATTTAACCGTATGATGTCCCTTCTAGCATCAAATTACATTCATTTTCATGTAAACACAGTGGAACTCAAAACGAATGTATTCCTCCACAAAGGCAGATCTGTTTATGTTGCATCAACATTAAATGTAATATGTCATGCCAAAATGTCATTGGTGTCCTACATTGGTTTTCCTTTTCCTTTTTTTGGTCGGAGCATTGGCACTGACGACGCAGTGAGAGAACAGGTTCTGTCGTTTTCTCTTACATGCAAATGTACCTGAATTTCACAAATGATGGAAACCAACATATCTATACCTGTTTATTTCAGTTTCTTGCTTTAGTTAGATGTTGGATTTAACCCTTTTGGATACAGGGATGTGTCGCCAAGAGAAATGATTTTCCAGTTCATCTCTCTGCACTGCTTTCACAGCCAACCCTGTCTCCTACAATTACGTTCCCGTACAACTAAACTGTATTCTCAATTACGTTTTGAGTGAAACATATTTTCTCCCAGATTATGGTCGTGGTTAGTTTTAAACACATGGTTAACGTTGTAAACAAATCAAAAAATACAACAACACTACTTAGTTAGGCAACAAAACTACTGGGTTAGGTTTAAAATGACTATGTAAGTGAACGTTGACTTTTTGTTTCATACGAGACATACGAGTACAGCGGTCTCCTGGAGGAAAGTCCTGTGTTTGTTGGACCCATCCACCTCCTCTGTCGCCCGCCCACCCACCAGTGGACTTTCTCACTTTTTATACTTGTTATTTTACAACGCAACTTTCATTAATGGTCGCTCGATATACTACGTTACCTGCGCATTGCTCGTTTTACTGCGTCACTTGCTGCAGCTGTCTGCGGATCGTGTCTAGAGAGGTAACCCATGAGTTGGGAAACTCGTGAGATGGTTAAGGTTAGGCATTGACCTCAAATAATTAAGGTTAAGATAGGTTGTCGGGCAATGAGCATCGGGAGAGTTTTTGCTTGTTTTTGGCAGATTTCCCAATTTGCGGGTTACCTTTTAGTCATGACCCATTACAGACGTATTTGTGAATCAAAGACAAACGTAATCTGCGACAAAATGCGCAGATGGGAATACGATTTTTTGGAGACAGGGTTGTTCACAGTGATACGTCCCCTTGTTGGAAGTCTTTGCACGTGCATATAACCCATTAGAAACCAGTTACATGTATAGAGTACATGGCTAAGAAATCAGGTTTTTCTCCCAGAGAGAACTCTAGCAGCGTCTTCCAGTTTTCTCTAATCCCTGATTAGCAAAATAGGGTGTTTAGATGATGTTAAATAAAATCTGGCTCATCAGGTTTCTGAAGCTGACCGTTAAAGGTTGTCTTCAGTGTATGTTGACTCATTTGACAGCTCCTCCCGTTTTGGTCTTCCATCCACGCTAAGCTGGCAGTGTCAGACTGGTGTATCTTTTTGGCTTCAGCCTCACGGAGAAATTGAACACATTTCATCATCACAACCATTGATTTCCCCCGCTGTGAAACCAACTCAGCTCTCCCTGATGCTCTCTGTTTCACTCTATATATGTCCTGTTCTTGTTTTGTTTTCCTTCTTTCTGTCGGTTTTCTCATATCCCTGTAACCCTCTCTGCTCTGTTGTGTCCTTGAACTAATATCTCTGTTTCAATACGCAATACCTTGCAACACTCATCCTGGTTCACCCCTTATTCACCCGCTGACATCCCTAACTGCATGCTGCAGTCCTCAAACTAATGCAATACTACCTTTGTTCACCTTGACAAAAAGTGAATTACCATGCCAATTAAAAGCAGTTTGGGGGCAATTAAACACTTTTGTGGTCATACTTGTAAGAGTGAACTGTAAATATCATAGAGTGCTACAGGAATGAGTCCTAAAACCTGGAAATTAGGCAATTGCTAACAAGTGGCTAAATGAGACTGCTAAACGTCATCACGCCTTTACAGCCTCGTTGTGTGTAATTGCACTCATGCGACCGTGGTGTAGTTTTGTTTATAGCCTAACGTTAGATTTTTTTACAGCGTTGGAGGCGGGGCCCCGGTCATTCCTATGAGAGTTGCTCATTGGTGCATGAAGCCTAAATGGCTCGACTTCCATCAGGAAAAGTACCCGGATCTTGGGCAACTGGGACATGCGCAGTAGCGTCCGCTTGGTCACATGACTCGGTCACGGGGTCCCAAAGTCACGCCGTCGTCACGGCTTGCATTCCACCCTCGGTCTGGGTCTCACGGAGGAAGGGAAATAACTCTGGATTTACCTATTAGTGCATTTTACAACTTTAAAAAATATTAGAGTGTTTGTACTGGCAAGTTGATTCACCTAAAAAAAAATGTATCCGCTGAGTTACAGACGTCTCTTTCCCAATATAAGTCTATGGGAAAAAGTATTTTTGGACCCAACGGCATCACGTGACGGACACAAAAGTTGTAGTACCGCCGTTTGGCCACTAGGAAAGTTCGGATCATCGACCGGCGCACTTCCTGGGGGCTCGGGCTCATCTCGAGCGAGCCTATTGTTGCTTAGCAACAGGGTCACGGGGGTTGGGGATCACTCCCTGCTACAGGGCACAGGTTGCCAAAAGACATGCAAACGCTACATGAAGATGGGGTTCAATAATGTCCCCCAGCAAGAACTTAGCAGAGATACACCACCCACTGCCTCCGTAGCACCACAATTCAGAAACTATCTGACGCTGGTCTCGATGGCCGTAAATAGACTGGCAACTGAAACATGGGGTCTGGGAGAAAAGTGGAGCAACATCCTCGCCACGCCAAGCAACATACCTCCACCTAACAACAAAAAGTAACGTTCATTCGAAACAAAGAAAATTCTTAGATTTAAAGGAGACATATGTGAAATAGGTGCCATTTTAAGTGCTACCCACTTCTTTCTCCAGCAGTGTCTCTACCATCTTCGGTAAGAAGGCTTCCAAGAAGTGAAAGAAGTCATGAAAAACTCCCGTCTTGTCGCTGGTTGGCTCCATCTTGAGCACTGCCTTTGTGCTTTCTGTTTTACCCAGCATCTGTGGCTGGACCTTGAACTCCAGGAGCTCCTTGAGTAACATTACAAACAGTTATCAAAGTCGTTTTACTGATGCTAGACAGTTTTTCAGTGGTTGCACAATAAACTGGCAACATACAATAATGTAAGTCAAGAGTCAAATAATGAATTGGATATAACGCTAGTATGTGATGGAAAAGTAATATGCTAGCTGCCAGTACGTTCCCTAGCAACCACCGTTCTAATAACCGCCTCTGTATGTGCAGGCTGTCTTTATACATTAATGCTGCAGGCAAGAGAGACTATTTTATTGGGAACATTATTATTTGTTAATAAAAAACATTGGAATGTGTCTATAACTTTCATATTGTCATAACGTTACTTGGTTACCATTTTATAAAAGCATGATATAGTTTATAAATGGGAGAATGTAACCTAAGTTAGTAGAAATTGTGGCACAGATGACCACACATAAACTACACATGATCGACGACATCACTCAATACAGCCTTGGGTGCAAACTTAACATCCAAAGTTCAGTACCGACATAATGTTTTCACTTCATAGCCTACACAAGAGCTGTTAAATTAATTCTGAAGATGAGCCAATCCACATTTATTTTAAATTGGAGTGATAATACTGGATTTTTAAAGATGCTTTTTCTGTGCTGGAGCTTTTTTGGCATTTAAAGATTAAATAACTGAGTGCAAGGGCGAGGTGTAAAACTAGACTATATTTTCGAAGGCGTACTCTAAGTGCATCACAAAGCTATACTGTAAAAGTAATCTGGCACAGCTTTCTTCAGTCCTCTGCTGGGAGAAAGGAAGTCAGCTGCAGTTTTTCAGTCGGAATACCTGAGGTGCAGCCACTGTCCCATATGCTGCTGCATTATTCACTAAGCAAGACGAATATCTGTAGTTTTAACTGGAATAAACTTGTTCCTACTTTGAGATTCCTTATTTTCTGATTTGTCAACGTGCACATTTGATTCTGGTTGTGAATTCATTCTGCATTTTCTGCAAATTCTTAGCTTTGCTGCATGCATGTCTCTGTTTATTTCAATGCAAAGTATACAATGTATTTATCAGCTATAATGCTTAAACTGCACCAGTGATTTAATAACATTTTACTGATCTTCAGCCACATGTTCAGTGATGCAAAACCTTTAAATGTGCAAATGTTTTCCATTTATTTGTCTTCAGCACAAACTCCTTACCTCATACTGTGTCCCCAAATCCCATAGTCCCATTCATGTCCCATCCCACATGCTTCTTTTGCATTAGTTTGAGTCCATTTGCCATAACTAGCTCTCCGGCTCATTTTAGCCATTTGCTTTAATTGCCTCACTTCCCCTCATTACTCCAGCAGTAGTATGCCCACTGGTGTCCACCTCCTCCCCGTTTCTTTTTGTCCCCACGCTGTGGTTTCTGCTCATTGCGACTGCCTGCCTACTAGTAGTTCCAGCTTTAGTCCTGGGTTGCTTGCTGGTTATAATTGCCACTTTAGCTGCCATTTTCTTAGCCTCTACCTCTCTCGCTGTGTCCCTTGCCCATTTTGTTTTAAGCTGCGAAGCCATAACAATCTCCCTTGTTTGCGAGCTTGCTCGAGCGCTGGTATTCACACTAGTTTTTTATACCGTCTTTGCTCTTTGCCCTTATAGCTTTCTCCTCCCCCCTCCCACTGGCTATTATCCCTTGTTGTGCCAGCAGTACCTTCCACAAGCTTTTTACTCTCTGCCTTACTTTGCCCTCTGTGCCATCAATGCTATTTGAATTGCCATAGCTTCCAAGTTCCCTCTTTTACTTTCCATCTCTTCCATCTCCGTCTCCCTTCTTATCAATCTTGACTTTTTTTTTTTCCAACTCAAAAGCCATGTCTCCCCATCTCCCAGCTAGCTTCCACAAAAGCTTTTGTTGCCTTTCTTACTCTTTGCCCTCCTGGGTTTCTCTTTAATTCTCTCGCCGGCCATTAATGGCCTTTGGTCCGCCACAGTCCTGCTCACTGGATTTCACTTTTTGCCTTCTTCTCGGTCCCCTTTGCCTTTAGGCTGGCATGCTTACGTTAACTGTCTCTCAATTTCTGTGGTGGCAGGAACTTACTGAGAGTCTTTGTAACTAATAGGCCCAAGTCAGATTTGTGGAGCCCCATAGAGATTGTTGCTTGGGTCTTTGTAACACCGCTGAACCTGAAATAAACTGCCAAGATCTTTTTTCATAGCATTTTGCCCGTCTGCTCCCCAGTCCCCACATACTTCTACCTAAAACCCATTTTTATCTCCTTTTCCTTTAGGTTTCACATTTCATTGCCCTCTCCCACTTCTTATTCTGTCATCCACTCTCTTCCTCTCACTGTGCCTCTCTCATGTTGTTCTCCATTCCTTCTACTAGTCTGCCGTTTCTCTCATTTTCCTCCCATTTTTCTTTCTAGTTTGTGAGCTTAAAACTCTCTTTTCCTTCATCAATCCCTCCTTTCTCCCTTCCCCTACTTCTGTTTTATTCATTATTCCTTTTCTTTGTCATGCATTCCCCCAATTTTCTCTTTCTCCCCTGCTTGTGCACCTGTGTTAGACCTGAACCTCTACTATACTGTGTCGCCAATATTTTCATCCTGAGTCCATCCCTCGCTCTTCCTTTCCTATTTTCCTCTGCAGTCCTCTATCTGTGCTCCCTTTCTTGCAGTCCTATCAATTGGGTGCAGCTATTAAAACCTCACACTTATTCTTCACATGGAGCTGCTTTCAAAACAGCAGAGAAAAGAGGGAATCGGCAGAGCGGAGTGAGATAAGTGGTAGAAGTGCAAAGGAACAATCTCACAAAGTTTACATTAAATCCGGAGTGACTCCACTCAGTAGAATGACCTGGGTTTGTAAACAAGCTGCAGATATTGTATGATCATCCCCCCGCTTCTATTTACTTGCTAAGATATTTACTGTGGACCACTTTGGCTTTTGCTTCTTAAGCTAACATAAAAGCCCTAACACCAGAGTATAAGCTTAAATAGACTTTTTCTTGAATATCAGTGGCTCAGTGCGAACTGGAACTCGTGACTCATTTACCGTTTGAGGCAGTCTTCTTTAGCTTGAATCGAAATCTCAACTGAGTGCTTGTCCTTTCTTCTGCAGGTCTGGTCGTTAGAGAAGCCAGTATAGAGATTACACGGCAGCAGGTGGAGGAGCTGTTTGGACCTGAAGATTACTGGTGCCAGTGCGTGGCCTGGAGCTCCGCTGGAACCACCAAAAGCCGGAAGGCACACGTCCGCATTGCATGTGAGTACACTTCTGTAAGCACGTATGTGAGGTTTAAAGACCAGAGGGTACTGTTCACACATGAGTAAGCATGGAGAGTATGGGGGAGTTCATTGTTCATATACTTCGCAAATAAATGTCAATGCTTAACAATTTTACATGACATAAAGAAATGCAAATTCAATCTTCATTTTCCTTCCCAAAAATGAAAAGATATTTTGCAAATAAACAGGCACACAGACAATCCTACATGCACGGACACAGACTTCACTCTGTGCTGGGTCCGATATTGCAATATTTAAAACTGGACAGCTGTCTAGTTTTGTAGATGCCTTTTTAATAACCAATAGCGGTTACCGCTAACAAATCCATTGTGTTTCCTGTGACAGCTTCACAATAAAAGCCATCCTGTGTTTCGCCAATTAAATGCTTTTAAAGGACTAGTGTGGAGGATTTAGTGGCATCTAGTGGTGAGGTTGCAGATTGAAACCAACTCAACCAACCACCCTTCCGCTTACCCCTCCTGTTCCAAGTGTGTCTGAGTATTGCGGTGGACTTTAGGTAACCTAAAAATGCAAAAAGACTCTCTCTAGAGACCGTGTTTGGTTTGTCCGTTCTGGGCTACTGTAGAAACATGGCGGAACAACATGGCGGACTCTGTGAGGGGACCCACTCCCTATGTAGATATGAAGGGCTCATTCCAAGCTAACTAGAACACAACAATTTTTAGTTTCAGGTGATTTGAATGAATACATAGTTAAAAATATTATATTCCATTTCTGCTAATAGATCCCCCAAAATCCTACACAGTGGCCCTTTAATGTGAACCAGCAGCAGAACCAAGTGTTCAGTTTGCATCAGGAGTAATTTGATAGACGTCTGAACAGGCGGTAGGAGATTGAACAACGAGGCTGATATAGATGAGAATTAAAAACAGTGACGCTGAATCCCATGAATGCATCGTTTCCTGTGAATCCCTCATGCGTAGCTAGACAACTTGAACCTTGTGCAAGAATGGTGGACTCCACCACTAACAATGGAGTATAGAGAGGTAATTATAGAATGCATCGAATGGGTGTTGCTCAAAAAAAGGTCCATAAATAGCATGAAAAACTAGGTTTTATTTCATGAAAATTCAAGGATTCCAACGTTGACCTCTGTTTAGCTTTCTTTTGATGTGTAGAGGAACATTACTGTCCTGAGCTATACACTTCAACTAGAAAGACTCATAAGAAAAAAACATGTAGTTGGGTAGGACCTTGAAAAGTGGTTTTACACAGAATGATAAATGTTGGGGAACTTTTCTAAGCAGAGACGTAGCGCTATAACTTCACCATCAGTAGCTTCCTGTTATGGTCTGGTGAAGAATTTAATTTGACAACTGGGAGTTCTGACTATAAGGTCACCAAAGGAACACAGGCCAGACTAAACCCAAGCATGCTCAATATCACTCTAGCAGACGGTGTTACTGTGCAACACTGCATACACAGAGTGGTCACATGGGGAAATCATTTTAGGATTGTTAGACCCAAACAACAGTCCAGGGGAAAGACAAAGGTTGAATCCTGTTGTGAGTGATGGCCACTTGGTGGCTCTGCAGCGACTTGTGTGGCAAGGGAGTTGAGATGTTTGATAGACATCACCTAAAAGAGCCTTGTTTGTTCTTTCAATGTAAGCCTCATATAACAGAATGGATCGTCCCTTCAAAGCTCCTCTCGCTGGCCTGAGAATTGAGCCCACAACAGTAGTTTTCCAAGCGCCATTGCTCTGGTCAATTCAGCCATATAAGACAACTGGGACTCATCTGAGTGCTCAGGTTACAGAAGGGTCAAGCAGAAAAGAAATACCAATCGACCCCACCTCCCCAGTTTACCTGCCTTGCACTGACAGTGTGGCTGTGCTTGAGTGAACTCTGAAAAGGACAACTGGGGGCTTTGATAGAGTCCATTCAGCAGACACTCAGAACAAACTGCACACATCCCCATATTTAGTACTTTAACAGACAGTATCGCTCTAACAGACCCTCATCCTGGAAATCTGGTTTTCCCAGGTTGGTCTTATACTTGCTGCAGAAGGAAATCCATCATGTTGACCCTTGTTTTTCATTCAGGCTTTTTTATTTGGCTGTAAACATGTCTCACATTTTCACTTTTGCAGGACTTGGCTGCTTCATTTATGTATTCACACACTGATTTACACACATGTGCTTATTTATTTATTCATTTATTTCACTTATTTACATTTTGAAGGAAGCTAACAAAATACACATTTTGCTTAGGTGTTTAATCTTAATAAAACAGAACAAATAATAAAAGTAAAGGTATAATTATAAAAACAAAGTCACATTTTACACAAGAGCTGCAACTAACGATTATTTTCTCGATTAATCGATTAGTTGTTTGGTCTATAAAATCAGTGTTTCCCAAAGCCCAAGATGATGTCCTCAAATGTCTTGTTTTGTCCACAACTCAAAGATATTCAGTTTACTGTCATAGAGGATAAAATAACAGAAAATATTCACATTTAAGAAGCTGAAATCAGAGACTTTTGACTTTTAATTTTGACAACTAATCGATTAATCATTGCAGCTCTATTTTATACATTACCTTTACAGATCACAAATTGCATAGTGCATATGTACCATACTGTAGTAGACACTACTTCAAAGAGTATATTCTGTATACTACTGCATCATATTTTAAATTGGCCCTGTACCAGATTATTGAAATATAGTAAATATACACTTGTACATTCATAGAAATAGGAGCCGACTCAAGCTTATACAATACAGTGTTTCAGTTGTGTGGCAGTACCACAGCAACATATTTCTCATTTAATTTGGCCTGTAAGACCATTTGAATTTAGAACAGAGCCTCACAACTCTCTGCGTTGCTTTTGGTATGTGAGGATGTTTTCCTGCCTGTCAGCAGAGAGTTAGTGACACAGTCAGAAATATCCTTCTAAGCTCCGCTAATAACATTCTCCAATGGAATGGGCCCTCCTCGGGGTGCAATGAAAGCTGGGTAATGTGCTGTTTTTGGCTTACGTTCGGCCCGATACACGCTGAGAGACAGATGCAGGCGAGCGTGCGTTTACAGGCTTCTGAGATTCTCTGAGGTAAACACGTGAATGTAGACAGAAATGTACACATCCTGAGAACTGAAGGCCATTACTGAAGGGAATGTATGAATGTATGGCTGAGTGTATACATGCATATAGTGTGTGTGTGTGTGTGTGTGTGTGTGGGAGAGTGAGATAATGGTTGCGTCTGCATCACTCTATGACTTGCAGTATCCCTGCCATCAATATCATCATGTAACTCCAGCTCTCAGCACATAATACCACATCAATCACAGTGAGTCC
>CAKAOI010051531.1:0-30439 GCA_916701655.1 Sebastiscus albofasciatus
CTCCTCCACCCACCTGTATGTGTTTATCTACTCCTCCACCCACCTGTGTGTGTTGTGATACTCCTCCACCCACCTGTGTGTGTTGGGTGTAGTTCCTGTGTGACTGGTCCTCTGGCAGCAGGACATTAGTCGGTATGGAGAAGCAGCGGTCCGCCAGCAGAGCCTCCATCCGCTCCGCCAGCTGCTTGAACCGCTCCTCCAGGAACTGCTGCAGCTTTCGGCTGCACTCTCTGGCCCGGGACCGGAGCAGCTCCTCCTCGGTACCGGCTCCGGTAGACTCTCCCTTACCGAGCTGCCTCACACACACCTTCTCCACCACGGGGAGGATGTCGTACAGACAGTCCTGGAAGGCGCTGTAGACCCGCAGCATGCAGGTCTGCGGAGTGAAGCCGAAGAACTGCGCCTCGTAGAGCTTCAGAGAGGCCGGAGAGAGACCGTCTTCACCTCCCGCCTCCATCTCTAACATCTCTAACATCTCCTCCCGGGTTTCCCGCTCCATGTTGAAGCGATGACGTTTCTTCTTCGTGTGATGTTTTTTTTGCAGATAACGAGATGCTGCCCTACCGCCACCTGCTGGTCTGTGGTAGCATTGCGTCCTGCAGGAGTGCCATGGTGTGGCTCCACAGTCTACATGTACAGTAGATGCTGCAAATCATTATTTAGAATAAAACTATTCAAATATTTAATCACGACTGTCCATTGTTAATTATGATTAATCACAAATTAATCAGCATTTTTTTTTATCTGTTCGAAATGTACCCTAAGGGGAGATTTGTCAATTATTTAAAGGTCCCATGTCATGCTCATTTTCAGGTTCATACTTGTATTTTGTGTTTCTACTAGAACATGTTTACATGCTGTCATGAGCAAAAAAACACATTATTTTCCTCATGCTGTCAGCTTGAATATTCCTGTATTTACCCTATGTCTTAAACGCTCCGTTTTAGTGCATTTCAACGGAATTGCAACGGAATTGCGTTGCTAGGCAACAGTTTGGGTCCATGTTTACCTCCTGTCAGCTGATGTCATTCACATACACTGCAACAGGAAATAAACTGTGACACATTTAGAATGTGTACGTTTAAAACCATGTAATGGTCTAAATATTGTATATTCGTGACATCACAAATGGACAGAAATCATAACGGCTTGATTCAAACGCACAATTTCTGAATACAGGCTGTGTGTATTTCTCTGTATATTGAGTTTTGTCAGTTTAACAGTTTTTATATAGCACTTAAATCTGCTGGACCTGAAAATCTCACTTTTTACAATATGGGACATTTAATACTCTTATCAACATGGGAGTGGACAAATATGCTTGCTTTATGTAAATGTATATATATATATATATATATATATATATATATTTATTATTGGAAATACTGGTACTGCATTTAGTATAAAATATGCTCAAATCATAACATGGCAAACTGAAGCCCAACAGGCAACAACAGCTGTCAGTGTGTCAGTGTGCTGACTTGACTATGACTTGCCCCAAACTGCACATGATTATCATAAAGTGGGCATGTCTGTAAAGGGGAGACTCGTTGGTACCCATAGAACCCATTTTCATCCACATATCTTGAGGTCAGAGGTCAAAGGACCCCTTTGAAAATGGCCATGCCAGTTTTTCCTCACCAAAACTTAGTGTAATTTTAGAGCGTTATTTAGCCTCCTTCCCGACACGCTAGTATGACATGGTTGGTACCAATGGATTCCTCAGGGTTTCATATACCAGTATCTTCACTTTAGCTTTAAAACTGAGCCTGCTACAACCTAAAAATCGCAAGTTGAAGAAATTGGTGATGCTAAAATTAATTTGCATAAACGCATTATCGCATGAACTTTGACAGCCCTAAATAAAATATGTTGATAATAAACATCAGTCAGTTACTGGCTGTTAGCCTTTGCACTATTTGCATTTATAGCTGTTTATATATTTAGGGTATCTTCTATTCTTGTATAGTGTCAGCAACCAACCATTTCATTAATCTTAAGTGGCATTTAAACATTTTGTCATGTATTTAGATATTCAATAACCATCAAAAATATTGATGACTTCAGACTGATACCTACTGTATGTTCAAACAGGATACTTCATTCTGATTGAGCCCAAGATTGTCTGACTGGCAGTGGAAAAACATGACTAACCTCCATAAAATAGACATATCTAAGAGCAGAATTTTAAAATTAAAGACTTCTCTGAAACCTCAGATTACAAAACAGAAGCAGCACTGGTTGTTTTTAAAGAAACACAAGAATGCAGTCATCTCATTATTTAAAAAAATGTATTTGTATGTACTTACATACTGGTGTCAAAAGAGTAAGCACCAAAAATGTCACATTGACTCACAATTACAAAGAAAAAGAAATTTCCTTTTTCTTCAATTACAAGTATTGAAAAACTATATACAGAAAAAAGGGCATGGTGACAAGATAGTACACTAGAAACAAACTTACAGTCACACAATGTGGTTTAAATGAGGCTTCTGCAAATAAAGACAAAACAAATATTCTGAACAGCTATACTGTCTCGGTGCTCTTAACTTCAAATTGTATTTCCACTCAAAAAGTAACCTTGTGCATCCTCTCCACAGTCCAGCGTCAGGGCCTTTTCAGAGTGTGCTCACAAAAATATTTTGATAATAAAAAAAATAACTGATTCATCAAGAACGAAATTATACGTAATAATAAACATTTGAGTGGAAATACTTTTTACTTAAAACACATGTCCTAGAGATGGTCTTAAAAATGTGTTATAATAGAAACGGGACAGACAGGCAGAGTAAATGGGGTGGAGGAAGGTAGAGTCCTGGAGACGAGCTGTGTGTGGAGGGCCGGTCTGTCTCTGGATGGACACAGAGACGTAAAAGGCAACGAACCTTTTACATCTCTGCCTGTTTCCCTGCTATCAGATCTTACAGATGAAAAGTACACTAGCTCACAACACCCTGGCATCTTTTCTTCGTCTGGAAATTTACAGATTTTGATCAAGACAAGACGCAAAGCAGGAATGGAAAAAAGGCAAAATGATGGTGCTGTATTGTTGGTGATTGGGTTGTTCTGTGACCAGCAAGACTGAAAAATAATTCTCACTTGTGAATGGGTGCTAATGGGGGGTTATATAAAATGGCAAACAAGAGCAACTGGACTAGTAGCCTAAATCCTTCAGTCCCTCTTGCTCCCTGAAACAGGGAAGCAACACATTCAGTGCCACGCTAGCCTAGCGAACGCACACTCTTGCTGCATCTTGAAGCTTCAATTTAGGCTGCAAAAGACAATAATATCCTCTCATTCAATCACTCGCTCCTACTGTTACCTTTACACAATGCAAATCTATCTGCAGCCATTTCAGGTCCCTTCTCTGGGTACAGTTAATTTGGTGCCTATAAAAAGGAATTCATGGTTTTTATGGCACTTTGAGAAACAATGAATGCCATGTAATTTGGGCACAACACAGAGCATTGTGCTGTTTCATATTGGAAAAGTAACTTGCACATTCATATTGCAAAACTGCAATGAAAATGCTTGTGTCACACTGTAAAATGTGATCGACACAAACTTCCACTTAAACAAAACTGTCAAACTGCCAAGTGGGAAAAGATCTTAACAATAACCGAGTGCAGTGCATGTCTGGCATCTTCCTTCTAGTTAGAAATACTTGGAAAATGACGTGCTATCACCATGCCTGCGAGTCTGACTCTTCTGAATTGAAGAAGTAAACGTGTGTCCAGCTTCTTTCCAGCGAGACCGAATAAAAGAAACAACTGGAGGGGTGTTAAAGTGAGAATCGGCCTAAAACAAAGGACAAAAACTATACTGATGACTTAAGTTCAGCCGATCTTTGAGCATACGTATAGCAATTGTAATTTCTGTTTTAGGGTGAATTGATGTTTGTGAAGGTAAGGATTACATTTTGAACAGAATGTGTCTCTGGTGTATCTGCGGTAGCCTGGGACCTTCTGCTCCCTCGTGGACAGTTTCTCTTTGCCTTTAGTCGCTTTTAGCTTTTTTGCTGTCGTTTCCGTTCTCCTCCGGCTCGGCTCCTCCTGCCGCCGCCTCCTCCTCCTCCCCGTGCTTCCTCTTCTTCTTGTCGTCTGACTGAGCAGGGGACGGGTGTGCCCGGAGGGTGATGATGATGCAGGTCATGTTGTCGCAGCCTGTCCCGTCTCCAGATGTGTCGGGGGCCAAACAGTGGTCCAACAGCTGTCAGGAGGACATAGAGGATTTGAAATTAAAGATGCATAAATATATTTATTCATGAAAAACGTGAGGTACCATGTTCAATGTTTGGGAGTCAACTAAAGCTGGGCATCTACTGTATGATTTTAGAAACGCGTTATGTAACGCCTCATCAACACTGCGAGCGTCAGGAGCGCGTGGCGGCTGCGTGATTCACACGTCGGGTGTTCACACCAGGTGTGTGTCAGCTGCGTTTCTGCTGCTGCTGCCAGCCCTTTCTTTCTACATAGAGTTTGCATTTCATAATGGCCATTTCATTTCATAATAAATGTCATTCATTATTATACATTTTAGACAGAGAAAGGTTAAGGAAGGTGTGGTAATTTGTAAATATTAGTAATAATCCACAATTAAAACCCCATACTATATTCATTCATGGAGCTCTCCAAGTCACTGCATGTTTTACAACACTGTCCAGCACATATTTCAGAAAAAAAGCATTGCGTTAACAAATGAAGGGATTCTGTCCACAGAAAAAAACACTTGAGGGCTTTTATTTTGAAATGAAAACAGGAAGTGTTGATTTAAAAATAAGTCTTTACTTTTTTCATCTCCGTAAGATATTCTACAGATAGACATCGAAACTGTAGTAATGTCGCTGATGATGTCAATGTACAGTCAATAGATCACCTTCACTGTCCGTGACATATTCTACAGATGTTTAGACATTGAAACTGTAGTAATGTAGCTGATATGATGTCAATATACAGTCAATAGATCACTTTCACTGTGTTGTTGCTGTGAACCGCGCTCCGCTCGCGTCAAAAATAGGCGACACCTCGAATCTCTAGAAGAGACGCAGCTGAGACGCATGTCTCACGTGGGCAGTGTGGCTGCTCTAACCTGTTAACACAAGCGCCGAAATAAAAAACCAACAGATCAGCCGCCACGTGCTCCTGACTTTACCAGTGTGGATGAGGCTTTATTCTTACTCCTGCTGTAGGAGTGGATCGTTAGCGCACAGGTTTTGGTTGCTTAGTAACGGCAGGCGTGACGGGAGCGCAACCTCCAAGCACCTTGGATAAAAATGAAAGCGGCACAGCTGGCGTTTTCCACACATTTTTGAACATGTGAACAGCCCCTAAGGTTACAAGCTAGATAGCATAATGACTACACAATAGTTAAAAATCAAATCTAAGTGACTGATAAAGTACTTTAACATCTTTTGAGCAAATGTCCCAGCATCCTCCCTCTTATTGCAAATGTGGATTCACTGCCTGGCAGGCACTGCTAGTAGACAGAGGAGGGGCTGGTTTGGGAGTGGTGTTATGTACAAGTATTAAGAGTGTAACAGAAGGCCTCTCTCACCTCTTCCACTATGGATGAGAGGGCTCTGACTTTGCCACTCTGGTCTGGTTTGATCCTCTCACTGATGAAGTCCACCACCTCCTGACTGCTCAATACATTCCTGCACACATATGGGAACAAATAACAACAAGTAAAAAAACAAGTTTATGATGAATCAAAAAAGGAAAAACAACCTCACGTACAGTAACATCATAACTGACATATGAAAATTAAAATTCTTTCAAATTAAAATCTACAGTTAATCATGAATCCTAATGAATAATCAATTACAGGGATAAACGGTCAATGACCAGTCAAACTCACCAGATGCCGTCGCAGGCAATGACCATGAAGTCATGGTCCCCGTTAAGAGTCAGAACTTTGACGTCTGGCATCGAAGAGATCATCTGCTCCTCTGGAGGCAGAGCCTTGTTCCTCTTATAGAAGTGGTCACCTGAGAGTCAGAGTCCAAGTTAGAAACTCACTCTGCTTACAGGAGGTGGTCATTTCAGAGAGTATGCAAACATTTTAGATTGACAATTTGAACCCAAAACAGAAAATAATTATTACTGACCACGAGCTGCTATTGGGTTTAATTCTGGCGCAATAAATGAGTGCTAATCTAAAGACTAATGTAAAAGTCACACACAAAGTCAGCCATACCGATAGCTCTGGAGAGGTTCAGTCCACCGTTGACCCGTCCATCCATGGTCACTTTTCCTCCAGCGTTTTTAATGCGAGCCAGTTCCACCTCGTCCTCTGGCTTGTGGTCATACGACATGTCGACAGCTTTGCCTACAGCAACACAGGAATGGAGCTCTTACATTTAATACATTACTGCAAAGCCTTTCATAAAAAGATCTGCCACTATGCGGTTCAGTGGCAACCATGCAAGAGCCAAACACTGACTTTTCACAGCTGCCCAGTAAAACAACTACAGTACATCACCCGACTGTGGAAAGAAAGTTGGGTATTTTTGCAATAACGAATTTGACAGTCATGATAAAACCTCTTCAAATGAATAATGCCAACATTTAATCAGATTTAAGGGTTTCAAGTGACATTATCATATGCTTAGCTGTGCTTATAATCAAAGGGGTGTTCAATCTTTTTCACAGCATGCACTGCCAGGCAGGGTTATAGTGGCTTTTGAATTTTCAATTATTTTTTATGTTATTTTAATTTTGACTTTACGATTTAATTTTAATTAGTTTTCAGAATGTGCTGCTAGTTTTAGTTTAGTATCAGTTTTTCAGAAAGGTTCAATTTTAGTTTGTTTTGTTAGGGCCAGTTATAATGTCTCAGAAGTATGTAGCTACATATACATACAAAACACATGGTTGGAGAACTGTGTAGGAATGGCCATAATGTTTAATCTTCACGCTACTTTAGGGCAAAGCGACTGCGTCATAGTTCCATCTTCTGGGATGTCACATCTGTTCAGTTTCTGTGGTTCAACACTGAAAATAATTTATCTACATTTGTATTATTTCCTTTAAGGATATAGTTTTTATCTAGTTTCAGTTTAGTAACAATACTTTTCACTGCTTATTTTTGTTTTAGTTTACTATAATAACCCTGCTCCCAGGTTGCTTAGGTGCAATACTGTATCATCCTGCTGCTTTTTATGGCATGAAGTGATATTATAATCAGCCTGTTTAATATATCAGTATATGAGCTTTGTGTACCAGCATACTAATTACTGAAAGAGCAGAGCTAAAAACATACAACGAGATACTCTCTTGGTACTGAGGGGGGTACCGGAGTTTAAATGCTAGACATTTTTGATTTTACACAATTATTCTATAATATCACATCAAGGTAAATAGGCACAAGATGGTTTGGACCTACCGCGCTCAGACACCACGCAGCGAGAGTCTCCAGCATTGGCCACGATCAGCTGTTTTCCTCGGATCAGAGCCACAACAGCTGTGGTGCCGCTGTCTGAGCCAGGCTGCGAATACATGAACATGGAAGATGTGACACACTGTTAAACTAACAATCTGAATAATCTTTGTAAAAGTTATTTCACACCATGACTGAAATGAACTTCTTAAAAGCTTCCAGACAATTTTCTGCAGAGAAAAGAATTTCAGGCAGCCACCAATGCTTCTTTCATTTACAGAACGTCATCACAAATCACTAAACTTGGCTTCTGCTGCAATGAAGCTGTCCAACACACTGCAGCCTGTTAGCTGGAAATTACAGCAGAGCTCTTTAAATGGCTAAAAACAAACTACTGCTAACATGGCCAGCTCTCAAAAGTGACAAGTAAAAATTTTGGTTAACTTTTTTGGGATCGTAGGGAAAGTGTTGCATACAATGGTTTCAATATGACTAATTCCACCAATGAATATTAGTATGTGACGATGTGTTGTCGCGTTATAGGACTTATCTTAAGCTAAAGTGGTACAAGTCATCAGTGGAAAGAGGTCCTAATATTTTGGTGATCAATGTCAACTTGTTGTATCAGGGAGGTACTCATAGAGCCAAGACTATGACAACAAATCGACAACTTTGATGAACCTAAATATCACACTGAATCATGTTGTTGAAACGATCATATTTTCAGCTCCATCATCAAGATATTTGCACTGCAATTCATCTTTCAACTTGACAGCTAAAAATGTTATAAAGGAGTCAAGGCAGCCTACATGAGCACAATATATTGTCTGTGCTGCATGTAGGAATTTGTATCAGTTGTACTGTTGATTTGTCCGTTGCATAAGTTTCAATCAGACATCTCCTTTGTACACACCTCCTCCTTGCCGTCCATTCCAGGAAGGCACATTTCCTCCTCTTCTTCTTCTTCATCCTCAGAGTCTTCCTCTCCTTCCTCTGTATCCTCCTCTTCTTCCATCTCACTGCTGTCACCCTCTTCCTCTTCGCTACCATCCTAATAAAAAAAAAAGAAAGAAAAAAAGTTACAATTTCCAGTCATCAGTGAGTGAGCTTTCATAGCCACATAAGACAGCGTATTCTGGTCTCCTGCTCTCACCTCTTCATCACTGCCCTCCTCCTCCTCTCCCTCCTCAGACTCCTCGCTGTCGTCAAAAAACCTGGACTTGGAATCTCCTGCAGTCTTGGAGGACAGAGAGGAGCAGGAGGGACCTGCGTCTCCCTCTGCCTTACCAGCCTTTTCTTCTCCATTGGAGCTTCCTGACTCTCCACAGTCAGCTGCTGTAGAGGAGAAACGAGGGCAACATTATATGACATGATTAGCATCCTTAGCATGATTAGTTTTGTATGTGCTTATGAAGATAAAAAATGTAATTGTTAAAGAAGCTCCGTACCTGCACCACTGCCTTCACCTGCTGTTCGCCGACAGGCTCGCAGTTTAGACCCACATGCCGCTCCTTCGCCTTTCTTTGCCTTCCCATTGCTCTCCTCCACCTCTCCATTTACCCCCTCCTTCAGTCCTTTCCCACCTTCCCCTTTTTCTTCTGAGGCCTCAGGGTTCGAACTGGCCGCCTTCTTAGCAGCCGCACTAAGAACAAAACACAAAGGGAAAATAAAGAGGAGCCATCCACAAGAGTCTTAAACTTTTAGCTTACACAACAACCAAAGAAACCTGGACTCACTGAGTTGCTAAAGTCAAGAAAGGAGTTACTGGTGGACTGAATATGGATTCTAGGGCTGCGATTAATGATTATTTTCTTGATTTATCAGCCTCAAATATCTTGTTTTGTCCACAACTCAAAGATATTCAGTTTACTGTCATAGAGGAGTAAAGAAAGCAGCAAATATTCATATTTAAGAAGCTGGAATCAGAGAATTTTGATTTTTTTTCTTAAAAAAAAGTACTCATACCGATTGATTATCAAAATAGTTGGCGGTTAATTTAATATTTGACAACTAACCCATTTACCATTGCAGCTCTACATGAGTCTGTCCCCCAAATAAGTCTTATGTTGTTCTTATTATTCTTATAATTTCACTGCTTCAAATATACAGACTACATACAAATGTTTCCAAAGCTTGAAATATCACAAATATATACAACAAAAGTTGATTCCTTGATGTGACATAATTTGCATTCAAACAGGTTGTTGAGGTGAGACATAATACAGCAAGGTGATCAGTTTCATGTGTAAATGAATGGGCCATCAGTTATGGATAACCAGAAAGACAAGACTGACAACATTTCCAGAAAGTGTATGACAAGTCAAGATTAAATGTGTGTTAATATCTACCTGATGGCGGCTGCGTGCTTGACAGCATTGAGGTTCTGGCCGTAGCGTACCAGCAGCTCCTCTATGGTCATTGTGGCTTCCTCGTGGAGTAAAGCTGCCTCCTCTGTGTCCACTGAAAGGGATGGAAACATTTAGATAATGTCATTATAACTAGGATTTGACATCACTGCAGCAGATCCAGCTGAGGAGGAAGTGCTGACTGTATCATTCCAGTCAAAGTACATCATTTTTTTCCCCACTTTATGTGCATGCACTTCAGGATGTCTTGTATTTGTCATACTCTCATGGTCATAATTATTTTTTCTTAGTTTATTGCATTTCGCTGGATGTCAATCCTTCGTTACCACGCACCATAAATGAGCTTTGTTATATGTTCCTCACAATTCTCATCCACATCAGACATTACTACATACATTTCATTGTTAGGGGTGTACTCACAATCGTCCTCCTCTGCCACCTTTGCAACAGGCGGCTCCTCGGTGGGCCGTCCAGCGATCTGGACCAGTTCCTTAATCACCTCCTCTGTGGTCATTCTGCTGTCAATGGCCAAGAAGGCGTCCTCCAGAGCCTGGAAACATCATGCAAAAAGTAAAACTCAAGCAACACACAGTGTAATATTCTCTTGAGTGTTTTGAACGTGTCAGTACTGTGGAACAAATGGTGACCACACACTCATAATACATTTGCCTTTTATCCCACCTAATTTGTAACTATGCTCCAGTCGAGCAGCAGGCCTCTGGTCATGAAGACATCTGCTCTGTCAGACTTGTTTAAGACAGGTCATGCCGCGGCTTCTACGGTTTCTCACCTTTTGCAGTTTGCCGTCTTTGTAGGTCTTCTGCTCCTTGATGATGTCAGGGAGGTACTTTGAACAGTACAGAGCCACCTCTTCACCTAAATGGGAACAACGGATTGTATAAATTCTCAGGGTAGGTGTGTGAATACATAGCACTCAGAAAGGTGTGTAAAACAAACAATAAAAGGAGAAAACTTTCGAAACACTTCACAAAAACGTGTGTTGTGATCCAAAAAGGGAGAGAAAATTAGTCTCTGAATGCTGTTTTTGATGCCAAACATGAGTTTTGGGAGAAACTGTTGTTATTGCTGTGTTGTGCATTGTCATTATTAGGATTAGGTAGTCACAAAATATTGTGTTAAGTTAGTGTTCAAATGCTGTAAACGCCACAATGTATCCTGCAAAATAATATAAATAGAAGACAGTATTTTTTCAGTGTGCATGCGTGTTACCTCCATGTCCATCATACACAGAAAACATGGCTGTCTCGTCATCAAACTCTGGGATACAATTGTGAGCATCCTGCGGCACAAGAAACACAAAAATGCACATTACAATACAGACAACATGACAGTTTACAAATGGGTGCAAATCATGGCAGAATTCCTCTTCTGGGGGTGGGGGGGGAAACAACCTGTATATTTAGGGGAGAACTTTAGATATCATCTTCACGCATTGTTATATAATGTAAATACATTATGTTTGTCAACTCACTTTCATCAATCAACAGGGTTCACACTTTTTTCTAGAGATCATTTTCTAGGACTTTTCCAGGACATTTTCAGTGATGATGGTGTGGTATGACAGCTAACAGGGGTCTATGGCTAGAACTTATCTATGAAATCATCTCTTATGTGCTTAGACATTATGACAAATTGATCATAGAATAATATAATTAAAACTACCACAGTTGCCAGCCAACAATGACTAATATTTACATTTGAAGGATAATGTGACTTACATTATTCAGAGTTTCGGCCACTTAAGTTGTAATGTCATCAAACCTGCTTGTGCTAAGATTAGACGTGATTGGGGGTGTGTTCACACAGCATTTAAACAACAAACCACTTATTAAAAATACTGTCCAATTTGAACGTTAACATAACTGGACATAACTTAAACCCTTCAGATGGCAATCTTATCTGATTTAGGGCGCTCTTTTGAGGGCGGTAGTAGCTCAGTCCGTAGGTACTTGGCTTGGGAACCGGAGGGTCGCTGGACCAAGTACTGAGTTTGAACTGGTAACTAGAGAGATGACAGTTTGTCTCTTGGGCACTGCCAAGGTGCCATTGAGCAAGGCACCAAACCCCCAACAGCTCGGGGCGCCTGTCAGGGGCAGCCCCCTCGCTCTGACATCTCCCCATTAATACATATATATAGGTCCTGTTTGTGCATGTGTGTATTTCGGTCCTGTGTGTATGTTCTATGGAAAATAACAGAGTGTAAAAATTGAATTTCCCCTCTGGGATTAATAAAGTGCCCTTCTTCTGATAGATAGATAGATAGTCTAGCAGTACATTCTCAGATAATGGAAAAAAGAAGATTTTCCAGGACATTTTACTTTTTCCTCACATTTTCCATGTGTTTTCCATGACTGGAAAGTTGGTCTTATGTTTTCCCGGTTTTCCAGGGCACGTGGGAAGCCTGATTAACAAAGTTTCTGTTCTCTATCTGTTGATGAGCAATGATGTTGATTGTGTAATATAATTGCACATGTCCATACACATCTTTTCCAGGGAAAAGCTAGTTTAGGAGTGTGACTGTGTTAAGATACCAACCAGCCCCCAAGCAACAAACCTATATGTTGATTGTGAATATCATTGCACATGTCCATACATGTCTTTTTTAACTGAATTTTAGCTAATCAGAAGTGACTGAACCAAGAGAGACAAAGGCCTCCACATGTTTTCATCTGTGAAGTACTAACTTACACACAGCAGACATCAATTACCCTTGAATGTTGTGGGAGAGTGATTATAATGTAACTAAAACTGTATATTAGGATGTATATGATGGATTTCAGCTAATGTTCAAGGAAAAGCTAGTTTAGGAGTGTGGCTGTATAAAGATACCAACCAAACCTATACAAAGAAAAGCCACATATCCCTTTATTATCCCGCCATTTACAACTCAAGCCTCCCCTCTCCTTTGTTGTGTTTAAGGAGAGACAACATGGTAGTTTGTGATCCTGCTCACCTCCATGGAGACGCGCCAGCCCTGCATGGCAGAGAAGCCGTAGCTCATGTTGCTGTTGCCGCCATCGGAAGAGGTCTTGGTCGTGTTGGGTTGCGACAGATAAGCCCCCATGGTGGTCGGTTACTATGGCTTTACACCTGGAGACGAGACGACACACACGGAGGAGAAGCTCAACAGTTACAGCCTCACACAGAAAGAGACACATAAACACATAACTCAGTACATTTGATCACCTAGCTAGCTGGCTAACGTTAGCAACACAACACAAAGTAGACGCATTAGCTAGCTAGCATCATAGCATGCTAACAGCATCAGCTAGCTAACAGCATAGCATGCTAACATGATAGCATGCTAACATCCTAGCATGCTATCATGGACACACTCAAACTCAAAGGGTCTCAAAGTGTCTACTTTTAGTCATTCTCACCAAAACAATCACTCTTTGTTATTGTTTTGCATCTATTCTTGATCATTTTGCATCTCTTTGTAGCCATTTTGCATCTTTTTTTTAGTCATTTTGCCTCTCTGTTTTGCATCTATTCTTGATCATTTTGCATCCCTTTGTAGCCATTTTGCATCTTTTTTTTAGTCATTTTGTATCTTTGTGATTGTTTTGCATCTATTCTTGATCATTTTGCATCTATTTTTGGTCATTTTGCATCTATTTGTAGCCATTTTGCATCTATTTTAGTAATTTGGCCTCTCTCTGATTGTTTTGCATCTATTCTTGATCATTTTGCATCTCTTTTTGGCCATTTTGCACCTATTTTTTTAATAATTTTGCCTCTGTGATTGTTTTGAATATATTCTTTAACATTTTGCATCTCTTTTTGGTCATTTTGCATCTATTTTTAGTAACATTGCGTCTCTTTGTGATTGTTTGGCATCTATTCTTGATCATTTTGCATCTCTTTTTAGTCATTTTTGCCTCAGTGATTGTTTTGCATCTATTCTTGATCATTTTGCATCTATTTTTAGTAATGTTGCGTCTCTTTGTGATTGTTTTGCATCTATTCTTGATCATTTTGCATCTCTTTTTAGTCATTTTTGCCTCAGTGATTGTTTTGCATCTATTCTTGATCATTTTGCATCTCTTTTTGGTCATTTTGTAGTCATTTTGTCTCTCAGTGATTGTTTTGGATCTTTTCTTGATCATTTTACATCTCTTTTCGGTCATTTTGCATCTATTTTAGTAATAGTAACATCATAGCATGCTAATGTTAGCATGCTAACATGATAGCACGCTAACCTGATGCTAACCCGGCTAAACTCCAGCTCTAACCTCTCACCTCGGCCGTGTAAAGCGGCTGCGCAGCTGTAGAGAGATCAAAACACACCGCAGACGGTTAGTTTACCTGTTCAGACGGAGCAGGACGAGCTTTAGAAACGGGTCCCAACGAGAGAGAGCTTCACATAGAAGATGTTACACGTGTAGAAGGAAAGAGCCGCTATCAACAGAGACCAGAGACAGAGCGAGGAGAAGAGCTGAGGAGGAAGTAAGGGAGCGCGCATGTCCCTTTGCTTCCGGCAAGGGGGCGTGCCCGACACGTACGTCATGACGTCATGATGATGTGTGGGTTTTTTTTTTGTGTTTTTTTTTTATTTTAAATCAATGAGCAAACATTTCAACAACAACATACTACATCCATGCAACATACCGGCAAAAAAAATGATACAGGAAATAATCCTACATATAACCTATAATCAGTTTCAATGGAATTGTATTGCTAGGCAACAGCTTGGCTCTGTATTTACTTTCGGGTCAGTTTATCAGTCATCCACATACTGTAGGCCTACACTGCAACAGGAAATAAACTGGGACAAGTTTTACATTCATAAATGCAAATTTGCTTGTTGTCGGGATGTAATAAGAATTTCAACAAATATAACCATAATCTTGTCGTTACCAACCCTAGCTTTAATATTAGGAGTCAGGCTGTGTGTGCATGCACAGTATGTAAGGATGCAAAGGCTACAGGTACAGGAAACAAAGACCAGCTAAAATCAAAATGTGAAGACCCACACAGGTGTTTTCACTTATAGGCTTGGCTGTCACCAGACTCTAATATGAATGATACAGGTGTAATTTGGAGAGTGAGTAAGATGTCAATCATTTTTACATTTATATTTTAAATTTTTTTACAAGCACAGTCTGTACCCGGCCACACGGGTCTGAGAAGACATCTAATCAGGCAAAAAAATAAAATCAACCATTGGTGTGCAGGGCCTTTAAAAACATAAACTACAGCATTAATCACTTGCTACCTGTTATGCATAATGTATTTTTTAACCCAAAGAATAAATAAGTCTAAAGGCAGTTTAAAAAATTGGGGACTCTCAGTCCAATCATAGGATAAAGTAAAGTTGACAAAAAGAAGAGTCTACAGCCATTCTAGCAGCCCTGTAGGCACAGTGGTGCTTTGAGCTAAATGCCAACATCAGCATGCTGACATGCTCACTATGACAATGCTAACATGCTGATGTTAAGCAGGTATTCACCATCTTAGTTTAGTTTGCTTTATGCTGACATTGAAACACAAAGTGCAGATGCTGATAGGAATGTCAAAACTTTTGCAGGTCATAAAGTATTGGACAACAAAACTGCACCATACCACTGATCGTGGGTACTGTATGTATATCATATTCTTTAAATGCTCTTGTATATATTAGAGGTGTCGCGACATACCAATATTGACGATAACCATGTTATCTAAAAATGAAATATTAATATAATACACATATGAGCTTGGCTGCTTGTAAGAATAGACAACGGTGCAGATTAATGTAGAAATATTTATTTGATTTGTGTCTTTTTTTGTATTTTATTTGTATGTTATGATTTATTTATTTATTTATATTATTTTGCATATGGAAGTTATTCGATTTGTTCGATTTTCATGTAAAAAATCAATGAAATACTAATTTCAAAAAAATAATACACATATGATAATATCATGTAAATAATCCAGCGCCTCATAAATAATTTTATATATACAGTTATGGTTACAGACTCCACCTCCCTACACTCATATTTTGAGTTTAATTCATTCGCCAAAAAAGAGACAAAACACACAATAAACAAAGTTAAAGATGAATTTGACTGACTTATTATTTTTTTAATATTTTTTATAGATATTGCGATAATATTATGAATTCTTTTGGCCACGATAATAATGTAGTGAAAATCTGATATTGTGATATTGATTATTTCTTTTTTACTTTTCTCTATTCATGTGTACATATTTCTGTTCTTGTACTGATCTGATGGTGGTGCTAGATGAAAAGTTAAGGGATCACAAAAGATATTACTCTCCATACTGAGAGGTCAATACATATGTATTTTAAATTGCATGACAAGCCATCTAATAGTTCTAAAAATATTTCACTCAAAGCCCCAATTGTCAGCCTCATCTTGGCTTTTCGCTGCATTCTCAAAGGTTTGTGTTTTTAGTGTGAAATGAGCAGTGTGCTTCCTGCATAGCTGCCTGGACAAACTCTGCTTATGTCCTTTTGTAGGACAGCTTGTGCACAGACAGTCCTGCAGATGGCAGCAAAAACATTTGGACCACTTGTGCTGAGAGGGTTAGATGTTTTATGATCCCTTAAAGGAGGGGGAAGTAACCATGTGCCATGAAGGGCAAAGAGTCTGGAGGGTTTCATCCCAACCAGAGAGCACAGCTACTGACTCCCACACACCTTCAGTCAACAAGGACATACTGAACCATACTGTGCCCTCCATGGCACATGACACGATCACAGTCCTTCTCGTGAAGACGCAGTGGGCATGTTATACTTAAAATCTCCATGGAAAGAGGAAAAGAGGACAGACTTTAGTCCCCATCAGCCTCTGGGCCTCTCTGTCCTGCCCTGCCATTGGCTGCTGCTCTACGGTCCTGGTGGTTGCTCTGCTCCCTGAGGATCACTGTTGCTGCAGGAACAATAGAAAGCAAGAGAGGAAACACACCCTGTCCTTGGGATCTAAAAATGTCATCACACACACCAGAATACATACATTTTCTCTCTGTCTTTAACAGGAAGGATGTTTTATTTTGTTCTTGTCTGTAGATTAGCGGCTTCAGTGGTGTGTGCGGATGCAGTGAGTGCATGCAAAGTTTGTTTGTCTGCGTGTGAACGTTACTATTTCGTCCTTGAATGACTAAAAATAACCCTCATGACTCCCTCTTCACCAGTCAAAACCAGTCACCAACACATGAACCACGGCTGTTACCTGTAATATTTTGATTTCTATAACAGCTTTCCTGGAAGACATGTTTGGCTGGTTCTCAAAAGGCCACTGTAGGTAGCGGTTCCAGGCAGATTTTTCCCTGCAGTAACTATTAAAAGTGTTTCTATGAGGCTTCTACTATGGAGCTCAATGGTGGCCTTGTCCAGCTGTGTGTGTTGGGGGAGTTGCTTCTGTCTCCAGACTCTTAAACTTGACTGATGGCTGTGGAAGAGCGCCACAGGAGTCCAACTAGACCTGCAATTGTACATGTATAACAGTGTGTGTGTGTGTGTGTGTGTGTGAGTGTGTGTGTGTGTGTGTGTGTGCCGTCGAGCCAACAGGTCTTATATAGAAAGTTAGACCACAATAGCAGGTTGTAGTTAGACACTGTAAGTATTCATCAAGATCTTTTTTCGATCTCCAGCTTGCGCTCCTAAAACGGCATTGGCCTCGTTGCACTCACGCTGCATACACACACACGTGCGCACACACACACACACACACACACACACACACACATACACACATACACACACATTCCAGCGGTCACTGCAGTGCAGTTTAAAAACTCGCTTCGTGACCAAAAATAGTTAACTACATGTTTTTTTTCAGAGTCACACACCTTGAATCTCCACTCCTGTTACTAATGTTATCATTTGCAGTGATGGTGGTAGCTGTTATGATATAGGATTATTATAATAAGTGAAAATTAGCATGATCTTAGATGAGGTTTAGTTAGTTGTTGTAACAATTACAATGGATGTTGCAAAAGAGGAAATATTTAATGATTTATATTTTCCTTTTTTCGCAGTTTAAAACCCGTTTTGGGGTCCTTCTGTGTGGAGTTTGCGTGTTCTCCCCGTGTTAGCGTGGGATTTCTCTTGGTTCTCTGGTTTCCTCCCACAGTCCAAAGACATGCAGGTTAATTGTTGACTCTAAATTGCCCGTAGGTGTGAATGTGAGTGTGAATGGTTGTCTGCCTCTATGTGTCTGCCCTGTGATAGTCTGGCGACCTGTCCAGGGTGTACCCCTCCTTCGCCCAATGTCAGCTGGGATCGGCTGCAGCCCCCCAGCAACCCTGAATAGGATAAGCGGTTACAGATAATGGATGGATGGATTTTCCTTCTTCATTACGATATTCAGTTCCACATCCAAATAACACACAACCACGCACATCTGTGAGGACCCTCATTGATACAACACATTCCCTAACCTAAAGCCTATAACCTTGAAGCTGCACTAATCTATATGTTTACAAAAACAATGGATTAAGAGAATATGTGTAATGTGAAAGGCTCATAATGATGAACCTACAGAGAATTATCACCCAACTCTACAGTTCCTGTCAGCTCTATATGGCGCGTTTTAGCATCTGTAGCCTCATTGTTTTGGTTTTCTGGCCCACAACTTTACTGTTTTGGTTCACTCTCACATGGCATTGTTTTCGGCTGTTTCCAGTGAAAAAGGTCTAAAAACCTACTGTACACTACCTGCTCAGCACCAAACTGCAGTTAGACACAGTATATGACTAGCAGGTGAATATAGTGGAGCATTTAGCAGCTAAAAGAGCCAGTCAGGAGCCCTCAGGAGTTGGTAGAGACCAAAAAACAGAGCTAAAAGAGAAAGAAAGTGGGACTTAATTTCATTATCTGGACACAAACATGACTCCAAATGGATACTAATGTTGCTCCATGTCAGCTGGATGTCTAGATGAGCAACTATGGCTACATGTTAACCTCATTATTTGTATAACGTGGTATTATGTTAGTGTTTTGTTTACAGATCTGGCCAAGTGGCCAAAAACTGTTAATTTAGGTATAACTAGCACAACTACATTTTTAAACTCAACCCTTAACCTCACCGTTCAACCTAATCAAAGGTCTAAACATCAAAGTGGTCCTCAGAAATATACACACACACACATCGCAAGACACTCCTAGCATCAGCATGATCCCATAGTACATAAAACACACGCACACACACACACACGGTGGATATAGGAAGATGTCACAGTCAGCTGTTCTATTGCTGGCAGGATGTACCAGCATGTCAGTTCCAGACACATCCTTTGTGTGTGTGTCTGTGTGTGTGTGTGTGTGTGTGTCTTCATGTGTGATTCATCAGCATCAAGCGGAGCATGTTGGATAGAAAAACAGGAAAACTTGCCACATCCTTTTTCCCCCTCTCTTCCCTTTCACCTCTCTTGTACCCCTCCTCCCATTTTTTTTCTCCACCCACTATCACTTCCTGTCACCTCTTCACTTCCTCACTTCTTCCCTCCCATCTTTTACTGCAGAGTGCTGCAGGAATGAGACCTAACACCCAGAAATGAGTTTGCATTTTAGCACTTACGTTTCCTTCGTCTGGAAGTCAGTGGGTTTTTTTAAATGGGTTTTTAGTTAGATGACTGAAATACACAAGCTTTAGAGATTTTAAAGTTTTGTTCTATGATGCAAATACGTCAGTAAATATCCCACTCGTGAATTTCAAAGCCTTTACGTGTCTTAAAAAAGGCGGTTGCTCACAAGTGGCTAAACGAGACTACTAAATGTCATCACGCCGTCTTTACAGCCTCGTTGCGTACTCACGCTCATGTGATCGTGATGTAGTTTGTTTAAAGCCTAATGTTACTTCTGCCGATTGCATTTACATTTCAAAAATCATAAAAGTGTTCATTTGAACAAAACGTGTACAAGTATCATAAACGTTTGTTTGCCACAGAGCTTATTTTCTGCAATAATCCGAAACCCAGTGGAAACCCTTTGTCTTCTGATATTTCCCTGACTTTCCGTTCTATTTCATTTCTTTCTGATCACTTTGTCCTGTCTCGTTCTCTCTCTTCCTTTCCTTGTATTCCATCCTTCAACGTAGCTTCGCCAAATTCGTGCAGCTTTTACTCCTCCGACTTGATTCTAGGCCCTAATTTTCAGACCTCACTGTGGGAGACGGTCAACAGAAAAAATGGTGGACACCTTGTGATTATTTTGTCTAAAAGCTTTATTAACCACTGTGGTTCTGACAGAAATAACATGCATTATATAATATAACATCCATTTCAAACTTGAGTTCATTCGAAATACAATGTTTCAGTCATGGACCTTTGTCAGGCATCAAATCCACATTAACGAAAAACAACATCTTTATTTAAGAGCTTCAACAACCAATCAAAAGAGGAACCAAATCACAAACGCTTGAGACAATCACAACAACAATAATTACTAAAAACATCCTTAAAATTAGTTAAATAATATTATTTTAAGATCCATGAAATACAAACACTAAAGATACAGTGTGTAGGATTTGGCGACATCTAGCAGTGTGGTTGCAGATTGCAACCAACCGAGTACCCCTTCACTCAGTCCTCCCTTTCCAAGACTGTAGTAACGTGAGCCCCCGAGTACAAAACTGTGGTAACGCCGTTCACCTCGCTCAGAGTACCATAATAACACTACTTTAGGAGAAAAGGCTGGCAATACCACAGTTTTGCATTCTGTGGCTCACGTCATCACAGTTTCACAAGCGTATCGGAGAACTACGGTGACCTTCAGGTAACGTAAAAATGAGAAAGGCTCTCTAGAATCAGTGTTTGGTTTGTCTGTTCTGGGCTACTGTAGAAACACGGCGGAGCAACACGGCAGACTCTATGAAGAGGACCCGCTCCCTATGTAGATAAGAAGGGCTCATTCTAAGTTAACGAAAACACAACGGTTCTTAGTTTTAGGTGATGTTACATTAATGAAAACATAGTTATGAATATTATATTCCATTTCTGCTAATAGATCCCCGAAATGTTACACACTGGTCCTGTAAATCAACGACGCAGGGTTCATTGGGGCAAATCACGTATCAAGACCTGAAACTCACACACAGCTGATCATTCACAAACACACCTGCAGGGACAGATTCACACATATCAGGACATCAGTGTGTACATTAGGCACACAAATGCACACACACACGCACACACACACACACACAAACACACACACACACGCACACAGGGTGCGGTCAGAGATAAGACAGAAGTGGAAACAAGCAGCTGTCTGATCAGCGGACATACTGCTGCTGTTACATCACCCAACATTTCTTCACTCTCTCATTCTTTCACTCGTTCTCAGGAACATATTCACCTCCTCTCTGACTCCCCCGACAAGATTACTGTGTTTATTCAGCATATTTGCCCTTTTCCCACATAAATGGATTTCATCTCTCTTCTCCTCTGTTTTCTCTGATTTTTTTTCCTCATTCAAACACGTTCTCATTTTAACAGTATATGCAATACTTTACCAACAGATTAATGTAGTGTAGCGCTGGAGAAAATCAAATATCACAATATATTTGACCAAATACCTCAATATTGAGATTGTTGTCAATATTGTAGGGTTGACTATTGGTGCTTTTACAAAATATTTACACAATGACATTTTTGAAATAATCATCAGTAATGTCGATATAATGACGAAGTGGGTAAAGGCAAATAATACAACAGCTAGAACAGTCTGGAGAGTTCAGAGAGTTACTTATCACTTTACTGTAATGCAGCCGTTAAACCAGGAAAAGACAACACTTATGCCATATTATGATATCCAAAATCTAAGACAATATCTAGTCTCATATCACAATATCAATATAATATCAATATACTATGCAGCCCACTTTAAGGTGCGCAGAGAAACAGAAGCAAAAGCAGAAATTAATAATCTTAAAAAGTGAAAGTTGAGAAGTTGTATTGCATTAGTAACATTTGGTTTAAAGTTATGCACTTGATGCCTACGCACAGCACTTTGAATCAAGTAATGCTTCACCTAAAATCTATCTTTTGCGTATGAAACATCATCAAAAGTGTGTGGCACCTCATAATAAACTGGTATCTGTGGTGCACTTGGATTCATGCTGGTTCCAGAGGATTTGAATAGCGACTTTAGACACAGAATTTGTTTTTATATATATACTGGAAAAAATACATTTTGGGTGAAGTATCACTTAAAGGCCATATTGGTTCCTTCCAGAAAGAATTTGCTTTTTTTAGAGGAAAGAAAATTGAAGGAAATCAAATTTCACGCTTCTTTTCTCTTCTCTTCTCTTTAACTGTTTATGGTATTTTTCTTTCCCTCTGATTATCTTATCATTTTGACACATGATCCTGTCACAGCTTTTATATCTCCTCCATGTGCCTTTATCTCCTTTATTTAGTTAGTCACGGAGCAGCAGGTCACGGGGTCCTGGTGGAAAAACATTTTAGGCTGCAGCCACTTAAGAGTTCCCTCGCTGAAAATATACTTTCTCCTAATAACTATTAGTTTAACCTACAATGATCACTGGAAGATAACACAATTTTAGGGAAACAATGTGAGATAATGCAGTAAATGTCCCTAATAACAATAACACCACAACACTGTACACATTAGATTATTGAATAAAGCACATTAGTGTGTATGCTATAGTGCTGGTTAAAGCTGACCTAAACGCTCTGGAGTTTCCACACTGAAGACATTTAGTGTCATTAGTACGTCTTGACTGAGCTTTCACATATAATGCTGACTGTTACCTACATGTCTGCTTTGTGTCAGTGAAAGAGCTGCTGTTCAGCTGTCACAGAGACAGAGAGAGACCGTCCTTCCTGATAAGATCAAGGCTCGTATGTTAAACAAGAGCTTCGTGCACTGAAACTAGAATACAACACTAGCTGTGGTCACATAGAGAAACTTGGAATAGATATTTTTGCACATCTTGTGATTGAATAAATCTTTCTTCGACCACAGCGGAATCATCTTGTGACCGGGTTGAAAACCGCCGTCCCAGTAGGAGCAACAGCAGCTCTGTGGTCTATATGTAGCACAGCTCTCATGACTGAACCCACTGCTGATAATTATCTAACCAAGGAAAGTGACCTGATATTGTTTTATAGCACCTCTTCAGTTAATGAGTGAAAACAGGACTTATTCTGACTGCGGTCGGGAGGCTGAAGCAGGAAAAGCCAACACTAGGATCAGCAGTGATTCATGGAGAGACCTTCGTCTGGTCAGCGAACATTACTGCCAAGCAGCTGAAATATAGAGTGATATTGTGGTTTTAGCTGACGTGTATCGCCTCACTGTTTTGAGCGATGCTCGTTCACGTCTATTTAGAGCGAGCACAAGCGCGAGCCCGACGCTGACTTTCGTTGACTTACCGGCCACAGGTGTCGCTGTTAACAAGCATTTCTGATTCTTACAAACAGTCCCTTTAAGCTAAGTCAGGAGCTCTCAGAGAGTATTCTCAGGATGTTTATGTCATTGGGATACATCCTCTGGGGACCATGAATGTCTGTACAAAATTTCACAGCAATCCATCCAGCCATGGACCGGGCGACATTACCCTCCATGGAGCCGTGCTACTAGCATAAATCATTTTGCTCAAAACCCCTCAATATTCTGAATCAGTGCCTTGTTGCAGGACACTTCAACTGCACCTCATTAGGAAAGAGAGCATTTATTACCCCCCTTTTACAAACAGTCCAGGGTTTCAAACTGACAACTTTAGCCACAAGGTCTATTCATCCAATGCACCGTATCTCAGGAGATGATTTGTAAAACTACTAACAACAAAGTTTAAAAGCAGGTCTAACAGCACTTTTTAACTCAGGGTTTGTATAAAGACAGCAGAGAAGGCTTGTTACAGGTGTCTACAATAATCAAGACTCAGCGTATTTTCTACAGAAACATGTGCAGAGTCGTCCTCCCTCTGACTCCCATGACTCATGGAGCTTATCTGATGAACCTGACTCCCTGAAGTTACTACTTCAACATTACGTCACACAACCCTCTCTCTCCCTCTCTCTCTTTCTCTCTCTCTCTCTCTCTCTCTCTTTCCCCAAACAAACAACTTCACACATTCACTCATCGTTCTCTCTTAAAATACACAAACATCACTTTCCCTGCATCTGAGGTTTTAAATTTCTGGCAAGTTTATGTGCAACGTTCACTTGTCTGTTTATTCTAATATGAAGATAATGATTCAAATGTATTATTCGACCGTCAGACAGTCTAACTGTGAAAGTCCTTCATGGAGCTGTTGTCCTCTGACACAGAGATTCATCAGAGATGCATTGAAGCAGTGTCTTTGAACTCTGCACAGCTGAAAGTGGAGTGGGCCTCTCTCTCTCTCTCTCTCTCTCTCTCTCTCTCTCTCTCTCTCTCCACATTATGTGTCAGCTCACACAGTTGAGAAAAGGACAAAAGTTCTGGCCACAAGCCTGGTCACTGTGTGTGTGTGTGTGTGTGTGTGTGTGTGTGTGTGTGTGTGTGTGTGTGTGTGTGTGTGTGTGTGTGTGTGTGTGTGTGAGTGTGTGTGTGTGTGTGCCAGCTGGTTACATCTGGTTTAGGAGGCCACAGAGGGAGGCTGCTTTCTCCCACCTCTCAGTATCAGTTACTAATCCCTGTTTCCCACAAGTGTACTTTTGTGTGTGTGTGTGTGTGTGTGAGAGAGAGAGAGAGAGAGAGAGAGAGAGACCTCAGAAAATAGCATGCTTATGTGGGGAGAAAAATCAATGTGCAATATTAGCTGCAAAATATGTTGACTGTTGCATTACAATAAGAGGTGCTATAAGCTCCGCACATGTTTCTGATTAACTACATCTGTAAAAAGAATGTATATTTAAAATGTATTCTGTATATTGTGATTGTGATTATTTTGTGATTATTTCTTGTGAAATGTAATTATTCATTAATATGTAATTTAGCTTTGGCAATAATATAACTTGAACATTCATGCCAATAAAGCTTATTTGAATTTGAAATTTGAGAGAAAGAGAGACTCCATGATGGTCCCTACCATCCAAATCATTTTCCATTTTCCATTATGAATGCAAGGTTCATACTACAACACCGACAGGAGAATTTAAACCAATATGCATGTGATGGAACTTTAAAAATATAATTACTGCTTATTCAACCTTGTGAAAGGTTCATTGAATGGGTGGAATATGTTCTCAAAAAAGTGTAAAATGCAAGTCTCCTTCAAAAATGATCCAAGGCACACTGTAGAGTTATAACAAAAAATAAAATGTCTTTATTTTACATTTAATTTTGTTCAGTGTTTTATGTTTTAAACATATTCCACCCATGCAATGAGCCCTTCACAAGACTGAATAAGCACAGTTTACATGAATGACCCAAAGAGCACCTGTATGCGATTAAGACCCAGCAGGGCTTCTACTCAGTTGTCTTCAATTAAATTATTGCAACAGACAACAAACATAAACTTGAAATGATAAATTTAAGATTTTAATATGATGAAAATCTTGAGAAATGTGTTGATTTCATAAATGTCATGGTAACAGCTGCTCCATGCTCCTCTTTCCCTCTGATGCTTCGAGTCTATCTGATTACTGTAATCTCTACACACTCACCTGTCCTGAACCAGCCATCTGCCCACCGAGCTGCTCCTCATTCACTATCTACCACAAAAAAACTGACTGGTCAGTTTAGAGAGCTTTTTCCCAGTAGACGTCTTGACATGTCCTGGTAGGAAAAGCACAGGTGTAATTAAAGACTGTAATGATGGCTGTATTTCATGTAGAGTGCAGGCTGGCTTGCTGTCATCACGGCTCACTGGGACACTTAACTGAGCGGAGCAGTCGTTATAATGTTATTAGTCACACCTGTGTTTCTCCTGCTGTGCCTACTATGGAAAGGTCTCTATATCCTGGGGCTGCTTTCACAAAGACAGACTGTGACTGTGGCTGAGATCAAACTAATAGTCTGACTTAAGTTCAGATAGACGTCATCTGTTGCACAGAGCCATCTTGTTCTTGACTATCTTAAGAAGCAGGACTAATTCGCCATGAATTCTGGGTAAATTAAGACGTTTTTCGAACTAAAAAACACGGCTGGCAGATCACTCAGCCTTCTGGAAAAGTTCAACCGTTAAAATGTCATTTTAGTGACTCATAATTCCCATCGTGGCTCTGGCCACCTTTAACCTGAGCCGAGGTCTAATCAGACAGAATAAGTGAAAACACCTGAAGCCATAATGCAGCCTACTGTATATTATCATTTACTTGTTATGACATAAATTTCCATTTTTTTGCTAGTTTCAGAAATATTTACTTCCTCTTAAGTTTGTACCACTTGTATTCTTGAAAAGTCCAACTGATTTGGGCGGTAAGATTGTTGTTGACATATTTTCCATGTGGCATTTTTTCAGTTATTCTAAGAAACCCAAATATAGCTGCTGGGAAGTGTTCATATTATCTGAGAAATGTTGTAAATACCGTACCGTACTCCGACATTTGACATATTGTGTTTATTATTATAAGTACAGGGACGTAGTCGGGATGTGAGAATCTAGTGCTTGTTGACCTTGACCATGATGTATGTGGTGTTAGATGTAGGTGGAGCAGAGGAGAGTGGGAGGGAGCTGTGGGGGTGTAAATTGTATATGTGTCACACTGTTTTTCACATGTGTAAACGCCACATGACACACTGTGAACTTTGAACACATACAAACACATGTCGTCATCACCAGGTTGTTCAAATAGACAACCGGTAGAGATGGAGATCAAGAGGTGGTGTGATGAACGGTGACAGGAGATGAAGGACAGGAGATGGAAGGAGAGAGTGTGTTTGACAGGGAAATACAGACAAAGAAACAAAGAGTGATAAGGAAAGGAAGGAAAAGAAGGAAAAGTGTGTTTGTATGAGAGCAAGAGTTGAGACAGAGATAAAGCACATCCAGTAAAGATTAAAGGAGTGTGCGTCAGTCTGTGTCAGGCTTTTAAACAAAACAGGCTGAGTGGAACCTAAAAGCACAACAAGTAGGCCGGCAGTTCAACAGTAAAGTAAAGCTTTTACTTAGTAAAGCAGGTAGAGGTCAATACCAGGTAATCAGTCCAATCAGGAAAACTAACCTGATGATGGGCAGGCAACAGGCAAGGTCCAGGAATCAGGCAGATTAAAAAAACAAAAAACGTGTAAATTAGGCAGGACAAAGAAACACTGAAAAGCTAAGTAGCACAACTCTAGACAATCAGGCAAGTGACTGGTGAACTAGGATGGGTATATATGGGCTGAGGAACTGACAAGTGAAGAAGCTGTAAGTGAGGAGATGGCAGGTGAAGGGAATGAGGGGATAATGATGAGGCATGAAAACATTCATCCATTATCTGTAACCACTTATCCTATTCAGAGCCGATCCCAGCTGACATTGGGCGAAGGCAGGGTACACCCTGGACAGGTCGCCAGACTACAATACAGAGACAGACAACAATTCACACTCATATTCACACCTACAGGCAATTTAGAGTCAACATTTAACCTAACCTGCATGTCTTTGGACTGTGGGAGGAAGCTGGAGAACTTGGAGAAAACCATGCAAACTCCACACAGAAGGGCCCCAAGCTAGGTTTGAACCTGCGTTCCTCTTGCTGTTAGGCAACAGTGCTAACCACTGCACCAGCGGACAGATAAATTAATAAAGTAAGAGTTGGCAGGGGTTGTGACTGTCTGTTTGACTCTGTACATGAACTCGTATTGACCGCATTGTGGGGGAGAGAATCTGTTCACACGGTCAGGACTCATCATGACTAAGACTAAGAATTAAGGTTTAAGCCAAACAATAGCCATAGGGGTTCCTGCGTGGTGCAGTGCCACGGGCCAAATAGTCAATATTTTGGGACACTTTTCATTGACTTGTTCATGCAACTCCTTTTTATTGAAAAAAGGACTTTTAGACTGCTCTGGTTTTGCTAAAATCATTAACGATGGCTCTGTTTTATTCAAGTGTCCCAATAAGACATGACAGTGTGTCCCAACATGCAGAATACCAGGACCCTGAAAATGAAAACAATTTAATGCAAAATCCTTGTGTTGCCACTTACACTTGTCAAAAGTGCAGGCATGGTTTCACACGCATAACATTACTTTTCTATTTTGGCTTACTTATTTTACTAAATGTATCTATTGTTATTCTATTAGGCACTAGTGTTAATATTACTTCTTATACACTTTATATTTATTACTCTGTTGTGTTTTTTATTCTTATATTGTTGTGATTTTTTTAGCTATCTTTGGCAAAAGAATTTACTTCTGGATTAATAAATTATCTCTTATCTCTCTTATGACTATTTTTGTCATGGGTTTCATACACTTTCTGTAATAAAATGTCTAAAAGCAAAAATCTTATCAGATGGGGGTTCGTGGTCTAATTTGTGTCAGTTTAGGGGTCCACTGATCTAGTGTATAGTGAAGAGTAAGTCTTAAAAGTAAGTGTTAAAAGTTGAACGTCTGTGGATCTAAAACTGGAAAACATTTAATGTTTATTATCTTCCCGGTCTGATTAACGTAGCAGAAGGAGTTTCACATGTGATCATCTGTGGAGTTTTGTTTCTCTTTCTGTGACTCTGTCACTTCCTGTAAAATAATTTATCTGTTAGTGTTTTTCTCTCTCCTCTTTACCGTCTGTCACGCCCTCTAACGCTCTTTTCTTCACTTTCTTTTAACACATACAGCAGCTGTCTACACACACACATTGATTGGGTTTACAGCTTGTTAAGAAAGTGGAGATTGTATTTCAGCTCTGCTCGTTAAGAGTCAGCACTGATGTCACTCTGCCCCTCTTTATGTTATGTAACACACACACACACACACACACACACGCACACATGCACACACTGTGACACACAGAGAAGCTATAAAATTATAAAATGGGCTGGAACTGAGCCTCAGACCACCGCCTTGATTACTGGCAGCTTTCTGCGCATGTGACCGTAACATTTTGCAACAAGAAGTTAAATATAAATATGATACAAACAGGGTAATGTCCCTCTTCAGCTCTGTCTTTCCTTCCTTGTTTCTCCATGTGTGAATACCACCAGATAATACTGTAATAAAACAACTGTCTGACTGAGTAAATATGTTTAATAAAGCTGCAACATAATAGATTACCGGAGTCACAATTATAAGTCAACTAAAAGCAACTGATAGACATCCAAACAGGATGATGTGGCTACGTATGTCCTTCTAAACGAGACTTGAACAACATGATATGGTGAAAACACATTAGAAGAGTTTTGGAAACCAGTTTGAACTAATACCGCAAACATTTTAAGGGCCTGATTTCATATAATGATGTAGCCAGCGGCTCCAGAAAACTACTGACATTTCAACTGTCATGTGTTTACAGTTGTTAGAGGTTTCCAGCAGTTTGTGAGGCGTTACTACATGGTTCATTTATTAGGCCTGATTAGATTTACAACCCATTTAGGGGGGCGTTTTATTACGTTCTGCCTAAATATTCAATTATTTTCTGTTTTTACATAAACATTTGTTACAGGACTTGTGAGGTTTGCAAGTAAAAAGCATCAAATCAAAGCTGAAATTCTGCTGACTGGAGACCAAGACAATAAAACATATCACACCATTTACAGTCGTTCTAGTGTGATATTCAATTCATGATCATTATTAGAGCTGTCAAAGTTAACACGATAGTAACGCATTAACGCAAATTCGTTTTAACGCCACTAATTTCTTTAACGCATTAATGCAACTTGCAATTTTACGATAGTAGCAGGCTTAGTTTTAAAATTTTAAAGCTAGAGTGAATATATTGGCATCATATGAAACTAGATAATCTAAAGAACCCATTGATACCAACCATGTCATAGCTAGCTATGTTTAGCTTGTTGTAAAGGAGGCTAAATAACGCTCCAAACCAGCACAGAATTTTCACATAACCTGAAAAAAATCATGTGCCTGTGTGTCCTCCGGTGCTCCTGTGCAAGATTTCAAATACCGGAGGAAAACAAGCAGTAAGAGCTGATCTGAGGTCCGCTGTCCAGCTGCCGTCTATGAGAGCCGGCTGTCAATCACTCGCAAACTCTGACCAAACAGTCAAACTAGGCAGCGCTGATCAAATATGAATCAATATGATGTTACGTTAATGCCTATTTCTTGCCTCAAATGTTTTCAGAGTTATCTTGTAGTGCACGGTTTAGCTGTAAAATGAGAAAGTTTGTGACGCCACCGCCATTGTGAAATCTGTTGAAGGAACGCGAAGTTCTGGTCACATGACCGGAGCACAGCCAATAGGAACGCTCTCTCAATGAAATGACCTGTGATTGGTCTAAGTCTCCCGTCACAAGCTAGATTTTTTAAAGCCTGAAAACAGAGCCATGAGGAGGTGCAGAAGTCTCGTTTTCTCTCAGAACACTTGAATTACAATATGCTGAAAGGTTATTATGGAATTTTTGCCCAATGATGCCAAAAATATACTGCCTACTGCCACTTTAACTATTTTAATCAATCAATTAACAGCCCTTATTATCATATTAGAACATATAATTGTATCAGTCAGTGTCCAGCCAGGAGAATAATAGCAGTAAATAGGACCTGGCACGGCTTGAGTCACAAAGCAGCTGATCCAACCAGAACAAAGTCGTCCATCTCATTGCATACTAACTCTGTGTCGTCAGGTAGAGCAAAGCAGTTTGTTTCCCAGACAGAGTTAAGTCAGGGCATA
>CAKAOI010051531.1:30459-42571 GCA_916701655.1 Sebastiscus albofasciatus
CATAACCCCCCCCCCCCCCACACACACACACACACACACACACACACAGACACACACACACACACACACACACACTGCCTCCAAGAACAGAGACAAGCCACTAACCAAATGTCACATGGCAGCCTTCAAAATAAAGCTCTTGCATAACCATGAGGGTCTGGAAGCCGAGAGTCTGTTTACAATGATCCAGTCTGAAGCTGGATGACTTTCTGTGGGCGTCTGTGAGTGTGTTTTGTGTGTTCGCTCACATCTTATCCCTTCTCGTCTGATGTGCATCAGCTGAGCACAGCGAGGTTGTTGCACCTGGTTATCACAAAGCACACAGTACGAATCAAAAACATTACTCCAGCCACAACAACATGAAAAACACACGTTCAAAGTTCATGTCCTGAAAAAGGAGTTGAGGGCCTGTTTTATGTGTTTATCTGCTATCCTGACTGTTATTTAAAGTCGCTTTCTTGTCAAATTTGTGGAATTGTGTTGTGAGGAGACAAAGGAATATGCACATATGATACAAACTCTATCTAAACAAAGACATATTCTCATTTGCAGCCTGTTTCTCTCACAAAGAGCAAACACACACACATTCCCAGTTCCACAACTGAGCACCGAGCCTCAAAATCAACAAAACACAGCATGTATTATACCAAATATTCTTTATTTCTCAGGGTATAAAACTTCTGTACAAACACTTCTTTCTTTGCCGGACATCCTCGGTCAAACAGAGGATTCAGTGTGAGCAACAGGCTCTCTGTTACAATGTTTTTACATGCAGGAGAAATTATATTTCACACGGGCTGAGTGGGGTGAAGCGCTCAGTTGGTGTCCAATGTGAGTGAGCTCAGGTGTGCTTTAGGGGGTATCAACCTCAATAAAACAATGAAATCTCAAGGATGAACCAGTCTGTCTGTTTCCCCAGGCTGTCTGCTTTCGTTTAAACTCTCTGGATTTTATGGGATATTGTTGTGCAATCAACAATTAGGAATGCATGGGAATTTAGTACCATGTAAAGTCTACAAAAACTGATTTGCTCGCAGTAATCAGAGGTCACTCACATACAGAAACAGTTTCATTTTGTATTTGTATATTCCAACACCAAATGAATCACAACAGCCGAAGTCAGTCATTGCAGTCGTACTCATATTGTCCAATCCACATCCAGACGTTGCACCTGTCCCAAACACAGAGCATTAACATTTCTGTCTAACCTTCAACAAAACACAAACCTTTCAGCACAATAGTCTGTCTACCTAGCTGACAGTCACCCTCATGTCTCTTCTCTAACAATAATTCACTTTCAGAGACCCATCTGCTCAACATTACAAAGACGTTCATCTGACATACACTGCTTTGGATCAACCAGCCTATTTCAAAGCAGTGAACACATTAGAGAGAGACTGTCATTTGAAAGAAGAAATAACACAATCTTAGTCTTAATTCGTAAAAAGTTGAATTCATTAGCAAAGAAATGCACCATTTTTCAATATACTCTGGAGTTTTACTGGTACTGCTTATTTGGTCTGGTATGACCACTAGCTTTTGCTAACTTCAGTTAGAAATGTATGACTCTTCTCTACTTTTTATTTGTGTTACTTGTGGCCGTAGTGGACGGCATGGCCTTCGCTTTAAAGGATTATAGCATAAATTTAATTTACCAGGAGTTACAGGCTGATAAAGAGGAGAATCGAAACAAAGACGGAGTAAACCTCAAGTCCTTGTAAGAGACATGCAGGACATTGTTTTCATAATTCATGCTGTTTTAAAGGTGCAGTGTGTAGGATTTGGTGGTATCTAGCGGGGAGGTTGCAGATTGCAACCATGGATGTATTAAGAGAACTGGATAAACGTTGGAGGCGGGGCCCCTTTCATTCCTATGAAAGTTGCTCAGTGGCGCATGATGCCAAAATGGCTCGACTTCTGACTGGAAAAGTACCCGGATCTTCCGGCGATCTTCCGCATCCACTGGGCCCATGGCTTGGTCATGGGGTCACAATTGTCATGCTGTCGTCACAGCCTCCCAGCCCTCGCTCCAGCCTCGGTCTGGGTCTCATTCACATGAACAGAGGAAGGGAAATAACTCTGGATTCGACTATTAGTGCATTTTACAACTTTTAGGACCTTATAATTTAAATAAGGGCTATTCAAGTGTTCATACTGGGAAGTTGATTTACCTAAAAAAAATTATCTGCTGAGTTACAGATGTGTAAGTCAATGTAAGTCTATGGGAAAAAGTCTTTTTGGGCCCAATGGCATCACGTGATAGACACGGAAGTTGTAGTACCACCGTTTGGCCACTACGAAAATTGGGATCAACAACCAGCGCTATTCCTGGGCGGCTTGATTGCAACCAGCTGAAACTTCTCCCATGTGTCAAGCGTGTTGGAGAACTACGGTGGCCGATACAAAAATGTGAAAACGCAAATGGCCCTCTCTAGAGCCAGTGTTTGGTTTGTCCATTCTGGGCTACTGAAACATGGTGGCCGGCCCCGTGAAGAGAACCCACTCCCTATGTCGATATAAACGGCTCATTCTAAGCTAACGAAAAAACAATTATTCTTATTTTTATATGATTATACACTATTAATATTATATTTCATTTGTACCAAAAGATCCCCCTAAATGCTACACACTGTTCCTTCAATTTATCTAAACAGGAATAATCTAACACCGGTTTATATTTTTCTCAGTATAAAAGCAGGCCCGAACTATATGCTGCATGCAAACAAACACACTATGATGATAAACTTACTCTCCATAAATGATACATGTAGGTAGGTAAAACTGATCAGACCTGCCAGAGGAAATGCCAGCTATCATAAGGGTCTTTGTGACCTTTACCCTACTTAAATCCACCATCAGCCAACACTGCACACAAACAGCAAGACAAGCAATGTATTATGCCTTTTTTCCCCAAGCTAGAAACAATGCATTTGCTATCATGAGTAAAACATCGAGACACAGTGAACCCATTCAGTCGTAACATCTTCAGCTGAAAACTACCAAACAGCTCCAGTAACGCACTGGTCTTCAAATCTGGAGACTCAGTTTTACGACATGAGAGTTGAGATTTTAGTTAGTTTAGTTCTCTGTTGTCTCTTAGAGAACAGCACTGTAAATACATGTATTAGCATGCAACTTGTAGAAAAATCATCAGGTCAGTCAAGTCAGACATTTTTGCAGAAAAGTCAGGTAGAAACCAAATTTTGGTGCCGATATCAAGCTGTAGTTGTGCTCAATGTGAAATGTTTAAAAGAGAGTAGTTAACAAACTAAGTGAAAATATTCCACATAAGTCTATAGAACCGTACAAATCCTCTGCTATGATTGTGCATGTTCTGGCAGTCTTGTCTCAGTTTGCATTAACTAGACACTGCAACTTAACTAACATATTTTCTTCACAGCACAGTTACATTTAAAAGGATTTATTATTTGTTGAATTTCGAGGCACATCCCAGCTCACTCCATTTCACACCAGTAGAGACTTTGAACCACAGCTCGTCAGCTCTTCATGGAAAAAACATAGATAAGAGTAACTGCTTAATTTCTGGAAAAATTAACAGGATTTTCACTCTACACTTAGCCCAGGATTGACTAAAACCCTCTCCAGAGCAGAGTTATTGATGAGTTATCATCAGAAACACAGGATTAAGATAGCTAGTATGAATTACTTAGAACAAAAGCAGCAGAATATTAGTTGTCAAATGAAATATTGTTGTGATATGGATATAGATAAACAATGAACACTGTGAGGATGTTAACCCTGAACTTTTAACCTGGTCTTATAACCTTTGGGTTACCAGTCAGACAAAGGTTTAACTTATCCCTGGATTTTTTCGAGACAGGGGTCAACGTATCCTCATACAACAATTCGTATGATATCTTACAAAAAAGTTATTCCTCCTTTTTCGTTAATTTTCCTACGAATGTCCAGCAAAACGACTTGGTTACGATTAGGCAACAAAACTACTTTGTTTGGTTTAGGAAAAGATCAACTTGGTTAGGATTAAACAACAACTTATTTAGGTTTAGAAAAAATCGTGGTTTGGCTGAAAAGAACTCTGAAAGTCGCGTAACTAAAGTACGTAACTTTCATGGCAAATAAATCAACGTTGACTTCTGGTTTCACACGGGACACGAATGCCAGTCTCCTGGGCGAAAGTCTGGTATTTTTTGACTCCCCTTTATATTTCCTGGTTCAAGAAAAAAAAATCGATTTATTAATGCACTGATATCAATCACAGTGCATTACTTTTCGTAGGTATAGCTACGAACAGTATATGAGACCAGTCTGCAGTGGTTTAGGTCATAGTCCGAGGGCTAAGAAATGCAAGAGTGAAAATCATTTTCTGTTTATGTCTGATCAAAGTGAATGATTACGTTGCACACTGGATAATGATCTGCTTTGAATGCATTACAGACTGCAACCTGGTTGCACCCTTTTTCCATTTCTGCTGCAGTGCCTCTAAGACAAAGAGCTGTTCAGAAATAGCTGTAAATTATTGGGTTTTGTTCTTGTTTTAGTTACTACAATGTACAAAGGAAGGTGTGGCAGCTGAGTGTTTTTGTTTTAGTTTGCCTTTTTATTTCTGCTTACAACATGTGGAACTTTGGAGAGAGAAGAGGCTGCAGAGCTAACAGAGCAGACAGAAGATATAGGACGGACAAAGGATGTCTCTATGGTATCAAAGCATTATGGATGCAGAATGATAGAAATGGTTACAACTGTAATTAAGCATGTTTTGGGTAAAGGGAACAAACGCAGAGCAACAAACATGACGAATCAAACTATAGTTCATAACTACTAAGAGAATATTTCACTGAATATGTACATAATTCAAACTTCACAGTTCACAATTGCATTGAAAAGCTAAGAAATAAAACCCATCTTTGTTTTTTCTGAGTTATTTTCTCGCTGCAAAACTACAAAAACAAACAGCTGATTCCATTTTGTGAATTTAAACACATGCAAAGAGCACTTGGTTGATCTAATTCTGTTAAGTGCTCACACATACAGTAAGGCTGGAAAGATAAATCAAACACATGTCGAGTAGCACGCACAAATATCTGAAACCAGTACAGCATTGGTCTACCTTGCAACTTACTGGTTACTGGTTGACAGGAGGCACTTGCTATGCTGAGCAAAGTTGTGGCTTGTGGAAAGATGTGATCATAATGAAGAGGAGAAAAATGCTAAAATCACAAAATGTCCTCCTGCCCCATTAATGTCAAGTCCTAGCCAGTCTGCAGTCCACCACCACAGTACACTGATTTATATCCTTCAATACTAATGTAAGATAGATGACGATGACGAACGACAATGTTTTACCCTCAACATTAGTTTTCAAATAAGATACGATATGAGCATCACACCTCAGCCTCACCAAACATATCTACTGCCTGGCTTCATTCAGCAGCGGCAGGACGTGAAGAAAACCACACTAAAACCAAGCCAGACGTGATTCCATAAATAGTTCAGATCGAGGCTAAAATAAAAGGTGAACCGGGATCCAGGTTTCAGATTATAGGCTGCACCGAAGTGAACTGTGCTTGTGACCAGGATAAAATGATTAGCTGCTTAATAAAGTCTTTCATTAGAGCAACAATGATCCCAGTTATAACAAGAGGCTCTAACATCAACCACAGGCTGGATTTGTTGACTAATTTCTGACTCAAATCATATCATAAAATCCAAAATGGCTTCTTCTTTTCATACGTAAATAAGGACGACATTTGATGTGAGAGACGCTCTGTTTCAGTCAGCAGTTCTTTCTAGACGCGTTAGACGAAGGAAGTTCAGACGCAGTTTCAGTGAGTCAAGCTCCGTTCCAGGCTACATGGCAGGCGTACATAAATCCATACTTCGGCTGGGAAGGTTATTATGACGACACCAGATTCAACACTGTTCCATTATATGTGTTAAACACAGACAAGGCTGCTCTTGTTAAAATCTGGACCGGTCTAATCATAAGCAACATTATCACATCCACCAGGACATGAAGAGGGTCTTCTGCTAGTCCCAGTTCAGACCAGTTTAATCCCTGCAGAGGGATCATACTGGAGGCAAGCTAAGATTCAAACCAGGTTAGAAAAAGAACACGGCAGTACTGCTGTTTTTCAGAGCAGGTTTTGTTAGAATCTGGCTGGGCTCAGTAGTAAATCTCTTCCACGATAAGACTAAAACCCCTCTTTGAATAAAAACAAAACATTCTAGATCCGTGACAGTCTTACTTTGGTTCCCAGCCACAGTCCAGTCGAGGTCCTGCTCAACATCGGGCTCCATTAGAGAAAGCGAGCCCAGGCAGAACCCAAACCCAGCTGAAGTCCACAGAGGATCAGAGTCTTAGACCCAAGCAGGTCTGCTCTAGGCCACACAGCAGTACCTTTTCCACCACGACTTGGACAGACTCTTCATCTTGTCCGGTGTCTGCCTTTGCTTTTTTCGTCGTTTCTGTTTCCCTCTCGGGTGCTTGTGGGAGCTGTGGTTCTGCAGGCTGGCCAGTATGGCCGTGTCAAACACTTCTTTCAGATTTTTTTGGGTCAGGGAAGAGCATTCCATGTAGGCCACGGCTCCGATCTCCATCGCACAGTCCCGGGCATCTGCTGGGTCCACGGGTCGCTCCCGGTACTTAGCCAGGTCAATGAGAACCTAAAGAGTGGAGGAAACACTATGTTCATATACTTTTGTAGATCTTGTATCTGCTGACCATAGACTGTATATAAAGATGGACGACACGTCTCCACTTCCTCCCACTGTTCAAACATGAAGCCAAAATTTCCCGGATACGGGAGCTGCCATCTTCAGCTTTTGATGTCATTTGGAGCCAGAGTCTGCACAGTGGTGATTGGGCAGTGGAGCCACCGTATCGAGGTCCTGCCAACACACCCGCCTGAACCAATTGTGAGCCGAGCACGGCCGCAGCTTGTCAGCGAAAGAGACTCACAGCTGCCAATCATGACGTCTCACCCCTTTTTATAGCATCAGATAACTAAGTAAAACCAAACTTGTCATAAAAACACTTGTGTTTGTGTAGGTGTACTTTGACTTTTTAGTTTGGCCCATGTCCCTCTAGCATGGAGGGGGCGGGATTTATGACCTATACTGCAGCCAGCCACCAGGGGGCAATCAAGATATTTTGGCTTCACTTCACGTTTATGTCGCCCATCTCTATATACAGTCTATGCTGCTGACTTAGTCAAAGAGACAGGACAGATACACCTAAAGTGTTTTCTTCCATCAATGATAATTTTAGTAGGATTTGGTCAGCATCCTACAAAGGTTTTGTATCTTCAGAGTCAAATACACACAAAACACTTTTAAATATTATAAAATTGGCAAATCATTGACATTTTTGACAAAACAATACATTAATAAAAACATATATTAAATATAACAAAAATATTGTGTTAAAGGTGCTATATTAATATGGTTGAACTGTCACATTGTCATGGCTTACAGGGACACTTGAATAGAACAAGAGTCATCGTTAATGTTATTAGTAACATGTGTGCTTTTCCTATTTTGACAATTAAAAATGGTTGCTGTGAAACAGGCCCATTAAAGTAACATGATACGTTGTTAAATTTGTCATTTAGATCATGAAGACATTTGGCCTCTATTTAATGCTAGTTGGTTTTGTTTCACGTTTGTCAGAATTAAGGAATTATTTTTTTCTGTCAGAAGTACTTGCGCTCCACGTCAAAAAATGTACTCCACCTTGACATCTTCTCGGAGGTCACACTGGGTCCCGACGAGGACGAGCGGAGCGAAGGGTGCGTGTCTCCGGATCTCTGGAATCCACTTCTCAGGAACGTTCTGAAAGGAGGCGGGACTGACGACGCTGAAGCACAGCAGGAACACATCTGCACTGGTGTAGCAGAGAGGCCGCAACTTGTCAAACTCATCCTGGAGAGGGAGGTCAGGAGAGGTCAAGAAAGAAAAGTGTTGAGGTTGAAGAGATTTTTGAAAGCAGCACAATAGTGATTTGACAAAGTGTTTGGACAAAAAAAACAGAGGTATTAATCCCGTCTATCCTGACACAATTACTGATGCTGCTGAGTAATCTGCTTTTACTGACTTATGATAAACTATGAGGTTATGTCTAGTTTCTCCTCCCTGACTCTCTATCTCTCCCCCTTCATCTCTGACTCTCTCCTTCCTCTGCCTGTGATCCTCCCATTTAGCTTTTGAGTGTTTATATAATGTTTAACTACATTATATTTTAATTATTTTATTTGTTGTAACAGATAAGGTAAGCATTAGCTCTAAATCTAACCAGTTGAAGCTCATTCTGAGAACACAGTTTTCCTCGTATTTATTTCAGACAACAGCTGCTTCTGCTGGAAACAGGGATGTAAAATGCATCACTTCCTGTGTGCCAGGGAATTTTTCCCAGGAAAGACCTTCCAGACAGTTTCCTGGACAGAGACTTAGCCCAGCAAAACTAACACTAAATCTAACTGAGATTATAAAACATGTTTATTTTAGGACTAGTCTTTATCTATGTGCCAATTATCTTCATGCATGCCATGTTGGTCAAACTAGATTGTCACTTCTGTTATATGAAAATAGATGTGGATAGAGCAGCAAAACTTAAATCTATTTATATGAAATGCATTTTTAGTAACATCTTTGATCTGCCATGACAAAAAACATGATGTTTGTTAAGTTTACAGTTAAGTTTACAGGTGGGGATACCATACAAGTGTGAAAATTATAGAGAAGTCATTAATTCGAATTTTTGTCCACTGGGGGTCCCACTGTCCTAATAGGAGTAGCAGGCCCTATGCTGGATACACTATTATAGATCCCACATGACGGCTATGTGACACAACACTGTCAAGCGTAGGCTACTGTTCATGCAGGAGCTGCCGCTGAAAAATGAAAAGAGGACACGGCGTGTCGGGTTTTTCGAGATAAATGAAGCAGTTCCTATTTGTGTCTTAGTTAGGTTTAGGAAAAGATTGTGGTTTGGGTTAAACTGGATAAAGCGTTGGAGGCGGGGCAAGTCACTTGAAGCCAAAATGGCTCAACTTCTGACCGGAAAAGTACCCGGATTTTCCGCATCCATTGGGCCCATGGAGTAGGCGCAGTAGCGTCCGCTCTGTCACGTGACGGACACGGAATTTGTAGTAACGCCGTTTGGCCACTACGAAAATCAACGACAGGATCAACAACCAGTGCTCTTCCTGGGGGCCTGGGCGAAAGTCCAGTGTTTTTTGACCCACCTATACACCTCGACCTCCTGCCTATGTGGCGTTTGCTGCTCTTTATACCCCGTTTACAATTACGTGGATTGCATACAAATTGATTTTGTGCTGACCATCCCGACAAAGGGTGTCTATTTACACTAATCAATACATTAAATTTCGTGACTACGGGGCGCCCCGGTAGCTCACCTGGTAGAGCGGGCGCCCCATATATCAAGACTGAGAAAATGTTTTTTTTTTGACTATTTCACAAACTGCTGTGCAACTGGGCTGTGTGTCCCAGCACCTCTCACTGCTCAAGGAATATAATATTTGGCGCCACTATCAGACTCAGATGAATGAAATGGTGGCATGTTTGTAGCCGACATCAGCGAGACATCTCAGGCTCATCATCTGTATTGTAAATGGGATTGTTCATTAATTGTGAATGTTTTCAAAGTGTACTTCTTCTTCTTTACACTAAAAAAGGGGAAAATTTGGAGGTGTTGTTATTTATAGTTTAGGCTATCATGCAATGGTTTTACTGGTCCGGCCCACTTGAGATCAAATTGGGCTGTATGTGGCCCATGAAGTAAAATGAGTTTGACACCCCTGCTCTCCACTGTCTATTATCAGACAAAAAATTAGAGGATTTGTATTCCAGTACTCTACGTAGACCATAAAGAAAGAAAGAAAGAGGATTGTTCTCTCTTCCTCACTTCCTTTGGTTAGGGGCATTGTTTCAAAGACAAATAAAACAACAACAGGAAATGCTTCTGCCCTCTCTCCCCCTCACTCTGTGTGTGCATGTTGTGTGTGAGTGTGTGTTTGTGTTGAGATCGCTGACCTGTCCGGCTGTGTCACAGAGTTGTAGTTTGACCGGCTGCCCGTCCACTGATACCACCGCTACACACACACACACACACACACACACACACAGAGTAGTTCAATTCACTGGAAAACACACATATGGTTAATTCCTGTGGTGGAAAGTTACACAAGTACTGGTACTGAAGTATAATTTTGAGGTTCTTGTACTTCACTTCAGTGTTTTAATGTTCTGCTACTTTCTACTTCAACACCACTATATTTCAGAAGTAAATATTGTACTACATTTCTTTGATGACTTTAGTTACTAGTTACTAGATTTTAAAAACCTATAATGAGTATATGATACACAATGCATTGTTATACAGTAAATTAACCACCCAACAGTATAAAAAATGCTTAAAATTCGCTCTATTGCAGCAAGCTACAACATTAAAAAGCATCTTACATGTTAATGCATCAATAATAATAATCTAATACTATAATATACAATAATAATGTAACAACAGAGCCCATTTCTCTGCATAGTGAGTACTTTTCTTTTATGCTTTAAGTACATTTTCTTGATTATACTTACATACTTTTACTTAAGTGTTTTCTTTTAAATCGTGGTATTAGTACTTTTACTTAAGCTAATTAAAATATCTTAATATACTTCTTCCAGCTCTATTCCTTTCTTACAATCAAACAATCTGATAACACCAGCTGGTAACTATTTAACTATTTTATAGAGTTAATAACGTCAACAATTAGTCTGGCCACAGTTTCAAACATGAAATGAACTATTAAGCTCACACGAACTGAGATGTAAATTATATTTGATATTTTACAGAGAGAAAGATTAATCAATAAATCAAACTTATTGGTAGTTGGTCCACAAATGAAATGTTGTTAACAGCTGTAAAAAAGACTACCACGTGTCACTTATAGCCTATATTATATAGTGATGTAGGATAGGGTAGTTATTTATATGGTCAAACAAGTTCAAAAATAACGTTAGGGTGAGTTGCCATAATGTGGGACACTTAAGCTCCAGTGGGTGTAGGTCTTCCTCAGACAAATAAAAGTCTATAAAACTATTGGTTAACACAAGCTGTGGCTTAATGTGATCAAAATCACATAATTTCTCAAATGTCCAATCATAGATTAGGGTGTAGCAATCGTCAAACAGGAAGCACCCTGTGTGAAGACCACCCAAAGGTCAACGACATAGTGTTTAGACAAACTTCATGTGCGGGTATATAGTACATTTCTTATTAAAAAAACAGTACTGCTAGTTTTTATCAGGATATGTTCATGGTTGTTCATCAAGAAATATTATAATATGGTGTAAATATACTATATTTGTTATTTCAATACAAAATGTATTGTCCCACTTTACCATATATCTATTATGATTGTATGTGTTCCTGTAAAAGTGAAAAAAAATAAACATATCATGAATGTTTAGCATTTAATTATGCTTTCTTTGCATAACAGATATGATAATATAGGCTAATTTATTGTCATTATAATACACCTAAAAGCTAAAACTGTTATAGTCTATTGTTTGTTTGATGTTGTTCAATTTCCATGTCACACCTATAGGTTTTGTAAACAGCAATAACATTGTAAGTGGTAAACTTATTGAACATGGGATTGCATATTTAGCCTTGAATGTTTGAATGTTTCCGACATTAATTAAGGTGATTTAACAGATGGCCTTTAAACAGATTTTTCTGTGTCCCACATTTCGGACCAGACTGTCCCACTTTAGGAAATTTGTCTGAGACAAATCTGAAAATGCAAAAAAAATGTCCCATATAGGCTAATTCCCCATATATATATATATATATATATAATACAAAAAATGACCAAATAAAATAAAACAATACTAATAAATAAAATAAAATAATAAGAATAAAATAAATAAGGCTAGCAAAGTAACAGAAAATAAAGCAGGTGGAAAAGAGAGGAAAACTTGATGGAAATGAGGTGAAAAGTTCAAACAAAGTTTGTCAGACAGAGTTGCAGAAGATACATAAATGAGCATCATATCTCTTCTTTAAATGTTGATTTCTTTTAATAATTCAGCTTTTAATGGTGAAAAAAATCTATTA
>CAKAOI010051532.1:0-101665 GCA_916701655.1 Sebastiscus albofasciatus
TATATATAGCCTTCACAACATGTTGTTGTGAGTTGAAATCACAGTTGACTTGTACAGTACTGAGTTTCACAGTGAGGGTTAAAATACAAATTAAACATGACCCACATTAGTTCAGGCAATAGAGAAAATAAAAGTGTGTATTCATTTTTCATGTTGAAAACGATCTTGAGCCTTTATTGTGAAGAGATTCCCTCTATTTCCGGATAGCCATGTGTTTTAACACACAAATATGACGTCACCAGGCATAAGACACGCGATTGGTCGGTGCAGCCGAAGGGACGTCCCTCCTCGTTCTCTCATTGGCTGAGATTTTAAACCCCCTCCTCCTGATTGGTCCAGAGCGCCACTCAGCTATTGGCTGAATTCACGCACCGACAAGTTTGAAAATCTGTGTTCACGTTGGATCAGAGTAGCTGCAGCTGCTGCAGGGAGGCAGGAAGAAACACAAAGATTAGGACTTAATCTGTTCAAAAACAAAGGTAAGAGCTGAAGTAAAAGTTTTCCCATAACTACAAGTACATTTCAATCGTGCTGTTATGTTAAATTGTTACGTTTTGACCCTAGAAAGATCACGATGTTTGATGTTTAATTGTGTTGATTGAATGAAGAACAGCTGCGGCGACGCTACAGTGTTATTTAGTTCAGAGTTAAAACACAGTTTTATTCACTATTTCATGAACTTGTTTAAATCTTTATCTACAACCGCCTCAGCAAACTGATCCATTAATTCACTATTCATTATTAATTAAAGGGAGACACCCTAAATTAATAGGGAAACATAGATGTCACCATGAAACCTCCCCAGTTGATTACTTACATTAAGACAATTACTTTTTGTATTACAAGTTTTCTAAAAAATGTATGTTTAGATATGCAAATGATACATTATCTTATTAAATATGTGCATACATTTCCAGAACAGAAATCTGAACATTGTTTTTTTTTTTTTGTTAGTTAGTTTGACAGGGACAATACATAGGCATTGTTACACTTAATTAAAGTGCAACCGATGCAAGGTATATAGGACTTCTAGCCATAGCTAATTTGCAGACCCTGGTTAGGCTTTTAAGAAAAAAATAAATTAAAAAAATAAATAAAAATACAGAATGGCACATCTTGCATAAAATCACATAATACAACATCGTACATTACAATCAATTTACATATGTACTGTAAGTTCTCAATCAATAATCAGTGATCACAGGTTTGGTTTAGTTTCAGCCAGTGTTTCACCTTTTCATTAAACGTTTTCAGGTCAGATTGTATTGTGTTAAAGCCAGGTTCAAAATGATTGTTTCATTTTGTTGACATATTAGAGTCAAAGGTTTTTATAGATGGGATTTTGGATATCTCTTTGTATTACTCCATAAATCACAAAATACTGTCAACAAACAAAAATAATCAATTTTTTACATCTTTTTTAGGAATAAATGTTCTATAAATCAGGCTATGAATGACATATGAACAAACTCCTTTGTAAAAACCTTCAGAATATAGATAGGAATGAAAGTTTGGTGTATGTAAATGCTGCTGAAGTGGAGATTTGTGGCTCGGAGTCTGAGAAAAAACGCCTGTAAAGATATGTTTTGTAAAATTCACTACAATTTGCAAGACACTACAGGTGAATATGGTAAAAAAAAAAAGTTTAAATAATAGATATCACCATAAAACTTCCTCAGTTGATTACTTGCATTAAGACAATTGTTTTCTGGAATTTTATGTTTAAATATGCAAATGTGGCATTATCTAATGCTAACTTTTTGGTGAATTTAGGAGAAGGTGTAGTAAAATAAACACCTACATGTGTATTTTGTACGTTTTCTTTCCACTAGTCTGAAAGAAGACATGTCATGGAAACAAACTAGTCAATAAAATTGATCAGTGCATGTAAAAATGTTCTTGCCTTAAATGTGAACTCTTGTATTTGGCAGAAAGTTGCTGCAATGTTATCCGGGGAGGACGGAGCCCAGCTGCAGTGCTGTGTGGCGGTGGAGCATCTGAACGCCTCCGGCCAGGCCACCCGGAGGCAGGTCATCCGTAAAGCCTCCGTTCTTCTGGGCCGGAACGAGTTCCAGGAGATTATCCTCCGGGTCCACGACGGAAAAGTCCCGCAGAATTACCACCTGAAAGAATTCAAACTTTTTACCAAGTTCGCCAGGGAAGGGAAGTGCACCGTCAAACTGCTCCCTGAAAACATCCAGGTGCTCATCTCTAACTGCCCCCCCGACCGGTTGAACCTCTTCCTCAAAACCCTTAGCATCAAACATCGGGCCCGGCTGAGCAGCAAGCCTCTGAACGACCGGGAGAAGCTCAAAGCCGGTCTGCCCCGCTGCTTCGAGGCCATCAGCCCCCTGCAGCAAAAGGACATCCAGAAGGTCAACGAGCTGAGGAGTAAAGCGGTTCCCAAAGGGCTGACAGACTGCACCAATAAGACGGCTGTATCAGGAAGAGGACAGCAGGTCAAAAGGTCGAGGAGTGACACCAACTTCAGCCCAGTGAGTAAAACACACATCACATCAAAGTGTCTTTATATTCAGCAAACTATTGCAACAACATTTTCCCTCCTGGATCGATTACATACTCTCTAATCTTTTGTATCTAATCTGTTAAATGTTGTTTCAGGTGAAGGCCAACCCGAGCAAAAAGCCCATCCTGTCTCTGCCGTCACGTAAGCTGAATAAAGAACAGGCCGCTGTCCTTAATGCTGTGCTGAGTGGCAAGAACGTCTTCTTCACTGGAAGTGCAGGTAAGTGTGTGACAATAAATTAAAGCTACATTTTCAAAACAAGTTTGTAATAACTAGATATCTAAAAAACATACACTTGCATGATACATTCTGCATAACTGTCTTACTGAATTATGTCTTACTGATGTTGCCAGAACATTTCCTTAAGAGAATCTGATGACACATTTATGGTGTTTGTTTCTCTGGCGATAAGCGAGTTGTGTGACTGTTTTTTAAGCTCTTTTGAATGTGTGTCTTTCAGGTACAGGGAAGTCATTCTTGCTGAAGAGAATCATGGGATCTCTCCCTCCAAAGAGCACCTTTGCCACAGCCAGCACAGGAGTGGCTGCGTGTCATATCGGAGGAACAACGTTACACAACTTTGCTGGTGAGTCGTCGTGTCTGACGACAAATGTGTCTCTGTAATTAATACGTGGTGAGAGATGTGCAGAGGTTATCCACAAAGAGGATGCAATGTCAGGTGTCTCTCCACATTAATTGTTTTTAATTACATTTAAATATACAGTAGAGGGAGTGAATTGAGTATTTGCATGTGTTATTGATTTGTGTCCCCTCCTGTCCATCTGTCTCTCCGTCCTCCTGTACCGGTGCTCTCTCCAGGCATCGGCTCCGGCTCGGCCCCGCTGGAGCAGTGTATCGAGCTGGCTCAGAGGCCCGGGGTGCTGCAGCACTGGACCAGCTGTCGACACCTCATCATCGACGAGGTCTCCATGGTGGAGGCCCAGTTCTTTGACAAGCTCGAGTCAGTGGCAAGGTGAGACGTCAGTCTAAAAATATATTGGAGAGCTTTCACATGTGTTTAGCCACTGTGTCATTAGTTATAGCTAAAGGCAGGTGCATGTTTGCTTCCTAAGTGACTGCGGCTGTTAAATTACGTTACTGTTAAATTATTATTTGCATATTTGTATTAAAATAAAACGAGATTTACAGTAGAGTTGAATATGTAGATATAAATCATAAAATAGAATGCCTTTATTGTCATTGCACACAGCTCTTAATACGGTACATTCAACATTCCTCACATGCATGCATGTTCACACACCACACACACATACAAACACACCTGCCATAGTAATACAAGAAAGATTTTTTAAAAGTAGTAGAAGTGAAGTATCAATAAACAGGAGTGACATTTCAATAATAAAAAATAAATAAAAGTGATTTAAAAAAATATATATAAATGATTAAAAAATAAATAATAGTAATAACAGTGATGCAAAAGGAAATACAAGTAATTAAAAAAATAAAAATGATAAAAAAATAAACAATAGTGATATAAAATGAATGAATTATTAAATAAATAAAAGTGCCCAAACAAAACAAAAATCAATGCAAAATTGTGATTCTGGAGTATTTTACACGCAGAGCTTTCCTGAAAGTTTATGATATCATGTTTAGGATGCTGTGCTAATGATTCCAGTTAGCCCTAACTGCTTAATTCAATGATACATTTGACTCATTTAATAATTCTTGACATCTTTAAGCAATACACACATTATACAAATAAATGACTTGTTACTGGTGATTGATTTGACTTAATTAAAGGTTAAATAGAAGATTTAGAAGCTGCAAATACACTCATGTTTGCGGTGTTGCAAAATGTTGAATTAAGTTTCCAAACGCACCTTGGGGACACTTTAGGTTTTTACACACTCCTTTCAGAGACTCTAATCTCCTCTTCAATATCCCTTAATGTGTTTACTGACTTCCTGCATAAAGAGTTATCAACACATCAACACTGTTGATGTGTTGGATATTTAATTCCGTTTTGCCGTTATGGTTCCCATTAGAGCAGATAATTTCCTGGGTTTTATTGAAGCTCAGCAGCGCTCTGACGTGAGCTGTATTGTGTGACACATTGCATTGCAGATTTGATATGAGATGATAAAATGTACAATGAAAATCAAGGCCATCAGAAAATAAAATAATGCAGCCATATCAGAGTCAAAATCACTATATTCATCTTCAATGACGCACATCTGCTCGCTGCACTCTTGCAGGTCGGTGAGGAGGTCTACCGAGTCGTTTGGAGGCATCCAGCTGATAGTATGTGGCGACTTCCTCCAGCTGCCTCCTGTCTCTAAGGGAAAGGAAAAGGCCAGCTTCTGCTTCCAGGTCAGACCTGCGTGGATCTTAGATCCTCCCTGTTTGTTTGTTTGTTTATGTCATTGATTTTAGTAACGCTGATGGGGGATTAGAGCGATTTGGTCCTTTTCACTGAAATACCAGAACATTTTAACAACTCTATGATCTATTGTGATTCAATACAACTACCCTGTAATAACTCCTGCTTTAATGAAACTTATTCAACATTCAATGGTACATTTTGAGGTGTATTTGGTAATGGGAATTCCAATATTTTGTGTGCTCTACTTATATAAATAGAAGTAAAAACTGGGTATAAAAAGTAAAACAAATAAAAAGTACATGTGAGTCAGTACTGAACAGAGACATTTACACTTATTCTGTGCTGTTCCCATGAGTCCGCATCTGTCCTACAGACTATTATCTGCTTACGTCCTGAAGACCATTAGTGGATATTATTGAAAATGACCTTTTCCCCACCTTCAGGCCAGGAGTTGGCGTAAGGTCATCCAGGTCAACATGGAGCTAATGGAGGTGCGGAGGCAAACTGATCAGTCCTTCATCTCCCTCCTGCAGGCAGTGAGGGTGGGCAGGTAAAGTAATGGGCAATATCCTTTTTTCTTTTTAAGCCAAAATGTGTTTTTGTACAGCTAATGTGTTCCCGGTGCACATCCATTTATACCAAATGTACAATATAATGTGTTTTTTAGTTATGTGTATTACATAAATGCATTTAGAGGTGTTCCAGGTCTTTCAGGCATTTTTCAAATTATTCTACTGAACATTTGGGGCTATGCTGCAAAAATGGCTTTTCTAAATGAGGAATTCTATCTTGATTAACACCATTCAGGGTGACGGATGAAGTCACCGCTAAGCTGATGGGAAGCGCCTACCATCGCATCGAGAGGGACGGCATCCTAGCGACCAGGCTGTGTACGCACAAAGACGACGTGGAGCTCACAAACGAGAACAAACTCCAGCAGCTGCCAGGTCTGAGTTCTTCCATTTGATTTTCTTTTTCAGCTTGAAACCAGTGTTACTTTCTCGAATCATCATCCAGGTGAAAATAGGCAGTACTGTACTTGTGTACGGGAACCTTGTTGAAACCTATTTCCTCAAGATATTTTCAGTCTCAGCCAGACGCCACTTATATGTGTTGTATCGTGTGTTGAGCCATAACTGCATCAGGAAACTGTAATGAGTGTGTTTGACACACTATGGCAGCTGTTTAACCCTTTTAATGTTCTGCTCCACTGTTTGATAGAGCACATTTTTGAGTCACTATATCTTATTGCAAAATGTTTTGAACTTAACTCAACCTGATTGATCGGTTTAGGTATGTTATGCTAAAAAAATCCACTAGATGTCGCCGTGTCTTTAAATAGCATGCCTTTTCAGTTTGCCTCCTGACAGGAAGTTGGCAACCAAAAGGTATAAGGGTCAAATAATCTTCTAAAAACATGCTCTACCAAACATTTCAGTTGTCCTTTTTTACGGTAGTAAAGCTAATAATATAATTTTTTAATTCAGTATTTGCTACTAAATAAAAAAAAACTTCTAATCATTCATTGTTGTTAATATGATACATTTAATGTTGTTCCATTTATGCTGAATGATTTTTTAAAACCATGCTCAACCAAACGGTTGAATTGTCATTTGGTGGTAAAAGTAGTGATGGTAAGATAATACTTTTATAATTTCTATGAAATAAAAAAAAACGAGTGAACATTCATTGTTAATATAATTTGTTAATATCATATATTTAATGTTATTCCATTATATATTTGATAGAAAAAATGTCGGTATGATTTTTCATCATTTCTGAGATGTTTTCAAAGTAGCCTACTGTAAATATGGTAAATATCTAGAATAAATACATGGAAATAATACTAGTACTGGTAATACTACTAATTTCATGGTAACAAAGTGACATATTTTGGTATATTAACTTATTACTTGCATAATAACAGTAAAAGGTTTTTATTTTTATTTTACCATGAAGCGACAAAAAAAATTCCATTTTTTTTTTTTAGTGAGGACATTAAAGGGTTAAAAGTTGTTGCTTTCTTTTTTTTGTTGGGGCAATTAAGTCAGAACCAACAATATTTGTCATGATTTTTAACCATTTTCTTGTTTGTGGTCTTTGGGTTCTTCACATGACTGTTTGCCTTTCCCCATCATATTCTCTATGTAAAACTGCCTCACTAATCGGCCTAACTAATAATAAATTAGTTGTCGCCTCTGAAATAAATCTCTCTCGTCGTCCCGTAGGGTCAATGCGTGTGTTTGAGGCCCTGGACAGCGACCCAGCCCTGGTGAAGACGATAGACACTCAAAGCCCCGTCAGCAGACTCATCCAACTCAAAGTGGGAGCTCAGGTGAGACAGAGTGTGTGTGTGTGCAGAGTCTACTTTCTATTCTCTATAATCTACTGCAACTTGACATGCAGCATTGCACTTTTCATATGTGTCAAGAATACTGCGCTCCTCAGTTTGAGTGAAGACACTGACTCTTCAAAATGCACCGCTTGTTCTTTTGAAGGTCATGCTGACAAAGAACCTGGATGTGGCTCGAGGTCTGGTGAACGGAGCGCGAGGAGTCGTGATGGCTTTTGAGTCTGGAAAACATGGTCAGTATTTGATTTATCATCTTGAAACCTGTTGCAGAAATATTTGCTCAGAAAAGCCAGACTTTACTGATGTTTTTAATACATATTTAGTTGTAAATTTGACCTTAGTGGTAAGATAATTCATAGGATTACATTAAGGAATAGTCACAGGAGGAGATTTAATAGAAGAAGGTCTGTCGTGTTGTACCAGCAGGTCAGGCAGGAACAAAATGGTAAATGCCCTTAATGAAAATGCCACGGATGATGTCTTTTCAGTAACAACAGCGGTGGTAGATTCTCGTTCTGACTCATTCCCTGTTTCCTCAGGACTCCCACGCGTGCGTTTCCTGTGTGGCGTCACAGAGGTGCTGAAGCCTGAGCGCTGGGTGTTTAAGTCCGGCGGTGGGATCCACCTGAGTCGACAGCAGCTGCCGCTCAAACTGGCCTGGGCCATCTCCATCCACAAGAGCCAGGTGAGAACAGGTTCAATCACAGCCACGTGGTGTATTAGCTGCAACTCACACAAAAAATACTGAGAGAAATGTTCACTAAATCACTGTGATGGCATCACTTTCTCTTTGTTAAAGATATTGTTCAGTTGTGGGACACTGTTGTTTTTTTCTTTTGAATGCATGACTCACTTGACGAACGGCAATTCAAATTCAATTAGCCTGAAACAAAATCATTTTTCTTTTGTACTGCACTTGTAGTCCTGTGCAGACCGCTAGAAATGGCTTCAGTTTGATTACCATGTCTGAGTCGGCCTTGAATGCTCAATCATTGTCCACGTTATTGATTGTCCTTCAAGGTTAAGATGAGAGGGACGATGAGAGCGATGTCAGAAATGGACGGTGTTCAGATAACAAGAAGAATCTCCTTTTTATAGTGTTTTACATGAGAAAAGTTTCTATGAATTCACTTGTAGTAGTCTATTATCACTGGATCTACAGTATTTCTGACACCAGCACAGTAGGGGGAGCACACACTGCATCTTTTAGACATTGTCATGAAATTGACAATGGCTAGAAATTGTCATGAAATGTTGTACAGACATTCATGATCCAGAGAGGATACTTGTTCAGTGAAATATCACAATATCAACCGGATGGATTGGCACAAAATTTAGTGCTTTCGTTATTGTTTCACAGACGATAAATCTTAGTAATTTTAATTCCCTGACCATTACAGCAGCTAGCGGAAATTTGTGGTTTTGAGTCAAATGTGTCAACAACTAGGGCGGCATGGAGGTGCAGTGGTTAGCACGGTCTCCTCACAGGCCGGCTTGAGCTATTCTAAAGCGGGGTTTACTAACTGCTAAAAGAGTATGCTATAACAAGTAAATTATGTATGAAGTATTATTATGAAGATAAGATTAGATAGACTTTACTGTCCCAAAGGAAATTTGTCTTGGATACATACAGTATCTGCTGTTAAAAAAATACAAAGTAAGATAGTGCATACATACAGTACATGCATAGACCGCCACCAAACCAACAAAGGAGCCCTTATGTGGTTGAGTCTGCACTGGGGGACCCTATACTCTCTGCCTGGGAGAAGGAGCTAGTTCTCGGGGTGGAGGACATGTGTGGGGTCTAAAATGGTCTTCTGGCTCTGTCAGATGATAGTTTTGTGAAAGACTACTACTTAAGTACTACTACTACTTACTGTAGTATTGGTATGCAGTATTGATTGTGGACACATATTTAGTCTTTGTTTTAAAGAGTTCCTCTGTCTAGTATGCACGCTGCTATTCATACCGCTGCTTTTCCCCAATCCTGCTGTTCATTGTGATGGACGGCCAGGCATTAAACAGAGTGAGAGCATGTTCATCTGGTTTACAGAGGAACACAGATTGTTCTTGGCTCGTATTCATCAAGCAGCACTGATCTACAATCAATCTTTCCTTACACATCTTAAATCAAACTCCACACAAACCTGGGTTTTTAAACTAGCATTTTATACTAGTTAGTGATGAAAAACAATGACACAATTATTAATATTATGAGCGTTTGAGCATGAAATTAGAGATGATATATCTCTTTTGTAAAACTTGGCTCAGTGTGCTTATAGCCGACCCCCCTTCTCCTCCTCACTTCCCGTCATCCGTCTGTGTGCTATCGAATAAAGGCAACGAATAGTATCGGAGTGAGGTGAGACCAGGCACAACAATGCTATTTGATGTGGGAAATTGCCACAGAGGCCTGGTCATACACCCTGAACACTATTCCAGTATTACTGCTTTCCACATAATGAATTGTGTAATCACAATCACTCAGCTGCCTCACCACCAGCTCCCACAGCAAACTATCTACAACCTGACCTCAGACTGATTAGAGAGGGAAAAGGGTCCCTCTAGGTAATTGAGTTCGTTGGTCACGACCACCAATGTTTGATTTACAGCAGAGGAGCTGAAGCACAGGGAAATGAAAAAAGGAAATCCCACACCTGCATCCCTTCAGAGGAAATGTGTTGACATAAAAGAATTGGACATATGTCATGTACTGGAATATTCCTCCATCAATGCTGTATTTAGTACTACAAAGTGCCAATAAATTCTGGGTTGTAAAATTGCTTTTTTGACACTTTTCTTATTTTTTTTTCATGTATTTTAGGGAATGACCCTCGACTGTGTGGAGATCTCTCTGGCTCGTGTGTTTGAGAGCGGCCAAGCTTACGTGGCCTTGTCTCGGGCTCGGACCCTGGAGGGTCTGCGGGTGATGGACTTTGACCCACGCGTGGTCCGGGCAGATCCAGATGTTCTCGTCTTCTACAAGAAGCTGAGGAAGGAGCGGCTGCTCATGCAGGTGAGTGCAGAACTCTTCCTCATGTCATTATAACCTGTAGATGGTGTTGATTGATAACTCGGCTTTTCATGAAATGCAATTACAGTTCTTACAGTAATTATTTGTATTTTATGTAGTTAACACATCATGGAAGATCACAATAATGACCAGGGCTGTCAATTGTTAAAAATATTTAATCGCACATTTTTTATCTGTACTGTACAAAATGTATCTTAGATTTGTCATGTATTTAATCTTATAAACATGTGTTGGCAAAAATGATTGCTTTATGCAAATGTATGTATATACTGTATTTATTATTGGAAATCATTTGTAAAATTGCAGACCTTTTACATGCACAAAAACTATATAACACAAGTGAAAAAGCATAATAGGTCCCCTTTAAGATACGTTTTCACACACACTATTCAATCTTGTAAAATAACTTCCTGTCTCTGCAGGCCTCCATGGATGATTTTCTTGGCAACAGCAACAAAGAAAACTGGTGAGAAGGTGAATTCATCTACATCTTCTGTGACATTGTGCACTGTGTGCATGAGTTATTCCTCTTGGGACAATTCTGGTTTTATTAAATGACTTCAACCACAGACATCTACAATCACAGCCTACCTCATGGTTTCAACTGGCAGCACTTGAAGTCACACTGCCATCTTCTGGTCATTTGTTTTTTAAGAGCTTATTTTTTTATGCCTTGATTTTTAATTTATTATCATGATCATGATTGTTGATATGTATTCCAATAAAGTTTTAGTCAACTTATATCTCTGTGTGGAGCATTGTTTTGTCATTGAGCTTTCTGAGTGCCCTGCTTTTACTAAACACACACACCAAGCCAGCAGATGTCTGTTTTTAGATCTACTCAACCTGAGATGTAATAAAGCAATGCAGCAAAGCTACAGGGCATAATTGCCTAAAATAACCCCAAGTGTTCCTCTGATACCATATGATCATCTCAGAGTGCATAATTCAGTATTTAATCTCCCCATACCATTGTAGAGTGCCAGTTCTAAAACTGGGGATGCGAAAGTTAACATTTTCTGTGAAAGACTTTGTACAGTTTTACTTTTGAATCAAAGAATTTGTGCAATATATTGTCTATTACCCCTCTGTGTACCCAAATCAGACATTTTCTCTGCCGTCAGACCCAAAGATGGCCTTCAGGGATTAATAACTGAAATCCAGCGTATATAGTCAAACCATCACTTCCACCACAGAAAAATCAAATGCATTTAAATGATGCAATTCAGACATACTGGAAACCAAAATACCTTTATTTTCCAGTCAGAGTGATGAAATCCATGACCAAACCTGAGTGTTGATATATGCATTGCCAGAGCAGCATGTTCGCTTTTGCATAATAACTGACCACAGTGAGAATTAGTTTGAGCCCCTTTCTTTGCGCAACCGTAAACAACTTTGATGCACTCATTACCTCCAAGCAGCGACTCATATTTTACATACTGCTTCTGACCCCGTCTACAGAAATATAGCATGTACTTAGCCCAGGAACCCAAGAAACTTCATTTACATTATTACACAGAAGAACAACAACAGAACGGTCATGATTATTTTACAATTTTAGCGGTTAAATAGATTTTACAGCTGGTAGTGGTGGGAGCTGGGCAGGACGTTTCATTTCACATTGTGGAACAGTTTGTGCGCCACCTATAGAGAAAAGGAGAGCACAATTAGCATCTTCATTGGAAGACAAATGCACAAAAGTTAACTCTTTCTTGCACTGAAAGGGAAAAGAAGGGCACGTCATATTTTTCCTCCAGTTTCACACTTACACAATGGTCCCGTGCATGCAGGAAGTCAAAAAGTTCTTCTGTGCATTCCTCAGCGGTGCTGGATCTGGAGCCAACTCTGGCTTCACAGGCCTCCAAACGTTCCCTGTAGTGCACACAGTGTTCGGTCTGCTCACACTTGGTTCGTATCGTGTCTAGAGGATCCTGAGAGAGACAAAAAGAAAAATATGATATATCATGGAAATTGTAGTTGAGATTAAAGCATTAAAATAAAAGTACTGATTATGCAGAACTGTCCATTTCTGAATAATGTGTATGATATTATTGGATTGTAATTATTTGCATTAATGTCTACATTTCTTTAATGTAACAGCTGGTAAAGATGGGGCTAATTTGAATTACTTTATATACTGCTGGGTACCTGTGAACCTCCCCCAAGGGTCAATAAAGCCCATCTATCTTGCCTATAAGAATGCATCATAATTTATTTGTTGATAATACTGGATTTTTAATCTGAATCAGCAAAATAACTGAAGCAAATCAAATAAATGTAGTGGAGTGGAGTAAAAAGTACATGTATATTTGGCTCTGTATTTGTAGTAATTGTAGTGGAGCAGAAGTATAAAGTAGCAGAGATGCTTAAGTAATGTACATTTACCTCCAAATTGTACAGTACTTGAGCAAATGTACTTAATTACTTTCTACAACTGAATGAAACAACTACAGTGAAGTATTCATGGAAAAAAATACAGACATACTGTGTGGTCACCTTGTGGAATACTAACCTAATTATCACTCTATTTGAGTGTGTCCTCATGTCCTTGGCCCACAGTGTTGGCTTTTTTTTTTATTTTGCCCATCTCTGTCCTTAAAAGGTCTGTTCCTTTATGTATAAAGTTATTTAATGTGACTAGTGTTCATATTTACATATTTTTGTTTTTTTTTCCCCTGACAAAGCTTTATGTGTGATGAAGGGAAGTCCTTGGGTTATAGTCAAAGAATATTCATCAAATTAAAGAATAACAAACTTACCACCATATCTTCCTCTTCTTCTTCCTCCTCCTCCTCTTCTGCTTCCCCCTCTTCCTCCTCAGCAGGCGCATCTTCCTCCTGGCCATTGACAATAATATTCAATTCAATTAAAATCACTTTATTTGTCCCCGAGGGGCAATTGTAGAGGCTCGTAGAGTAGTACAATTAACAACACAATAAAAGAAAATGTATGTATTTATGTATATATTTAATATATAATATATAATATATATATATTATATATAATATATAATAAATATATTATATATATAATATATATTAAATATAATAAATTATATTTTATATTATATCATATATATTATAATATAATTAGTTTGGTCTGAAAAATTATATTTTTAAAAAGGAACATGGACTGCATTAAAACTATTCCTGTCCAAAATAATAATACAACTCAAAATACAATCCAACATATTTTAGATTTGATTTTATAACTATTTTAACTGAGTGCTGAACATTAAAATAAACCAATAGGAAATGCCACTGGTGTTGCAACCAGAGAGGAACCCTGGCCCAATCACAGTAAAAACGAGCAAGATATCTCTAAAAACTTAAACTCGTGGACAGTTTGTGTTATAATTTAAGCTCCAATCTACATTTGACACTATATGTCATATCTAAAAGCCTTCACAAGAGCTGACACTGAACTTGTTACACCACTAAAGTGACCAGCAGCGCCCCGGTTAGGCAACATGGCTCAACACAAACACAGAAAGCGACTAAATAAAGACACATATCAGTATTTTTTTTATACCTCGTCGTCGGGGTCACCGTACGTGAGCATCTTCATCTCGAAAACCATGATTATTGCTCTAAAATTCACCAAAAAACCCTTCGGAGGATAGAAGTCCCAGCTCTTCAGCTGCTTGTCGTTTGAGGACGTGAGGTCGTTCACAGGCAGGAAACTACGAGAAGGGTCACCGGATGACGTTTCTTATTGGTTCAAAGTGATGACTGGCGTTGCTCTCGTCCAATCAGTGACTTAGGTTTTTGTGTAAGGCCCGCCCCATACAAGTAATCAGTGCGTGCGGAACTTTTCTTCTGGAGTCGGAGCGAAGTCGGACCAAGATTAAAGTACACTTTGATTTAATAGATATTCTACAAATGAACTCACTAAATGAGTGTTATAGAACATTATTTCAGTATCTTAGAAAAATTAATATGATTGGAAAAATATGAGGTTGTTTGTTTTCTTTTTCTTTTAATTTTAATTTTAATTTTTACTTCTATTTTTATTTTTTATTTATTTTTTTAATTTTTTGGGGGGATATAGTAATTATAAGCCAGAATGATCCACACTCCAGACCAATTGGAGGCGGTAATGCACCAAATCATTGTTTGCCAACCGCCAATAAACCTTGAAGAAGAAGAATCAATGCGTGCGGAACTTTTGTTTTGGAGTCGGAGCGAAGTCGGACCAAATAGACTGTCGCACAGCAAGATGGCTCTGCTCTTGGACAGCAGACTTCTACTGAGGAAAGTGAAAGATTTAAGATGTTTAACGCCAAGAAGAAACCGAGTGAAGGAGAAATGGGTATGTTGTCAATGCAGAAATAGATAAAGCAGCTGATTATGGTCGTTAAATGTAAACACATGTCCTCCATCAGAGGTTAAAATCACTTTATATCTAGAGCTGTCCAGAGTATCAGGCTAGCCACACAGCAACAAGGAGTCAAAAGAAAGCCTCACATGTTGACAATAACTATGTATATCATGCTGAATTATCAGTGAGAGCTGGAACAAACATGTTAGCCTCTGAAATTAAAAATTTGTGTTAAAATAAATAAATAATATCTTGACTGTAGCTAAATGTAATCAATAACTCAATACACTCATGACATTGTGGAGTATAAGACAAACACTAACTTCATGATGATTCAATTACATTTGTCTTTTTAAATTCAATTTGCTTTATTGATCATGACTGTCAGGTGAACAATATTGCCAAAGCGTCAGTTGAATAATAAATAAAAATAAAAAAAAGAACAAAAAAAACAAAAAACATATATGTATATATGTGTATATATATATATATATATATATATATATATATATATATATATATATTTGTTGATTTTATATATATATATACACACACACACGCAATTCATTAAGCAAATTACAATATATAAATATTTAAAAAGAACATGCATGTAAATGGAAGAAAACAATAAAAAAGTAATTCATGTTTGTTGTGTCAATAAAACAAACAAATTAAATTAAATTAATAACAATATATTGCAATATCAAAGGATAAATGTAAAAAAACAACAACAACACCATTGTTCTCTCATAGAGTTTAAAATGCATATTACATAATGTTTTAGGCCCTTTTGAGATTCTGTGCTCTTTGTGTTTTGCTTATTGAGAGTGTTGGCTATCCTAGTTGGGGAAACAAAATAAATACCATTCAATCAGGTTACCTGTACTAGGACGTTTAGGTGCTATTTGTGCAAGAATCTGGCTTTGTTATTCTATTTATTTGTTGATTTTCACTGAAACCCTTTATACCCATTTCTTTTAGTTTATTTTATTTGGGGAAACTTTAAAGGAGGGTAAAAGGAAAAATAAAAACAATATTTCAGTTTCCTTAATTGTTTGTTATTGTTGAGGCATTTGTTCATTATTATCATTATTATTATTATTATTATTATTAAGGAGGCATTTTATTTTATATTATGTGGATGGGAACTGGTTTCAGTCTTCTGACTGATCAACTACAGTCTGGGGGTATCAGTACCGCCACACACTTTTATCAGATTAGTGTAGAATTGTACACTAACAGTTGCCCATTGGCATGTCCTTTTAAAATCCCCCCATTGTAGCTGTTTAACATAACTGATCAAACTCACAGAAACAAAAGGGAACATTTTAAAATGAGTGTTTTGACCTCCCTGTTTCCTGACAGGCCGAAACACGTACCAAACACCCTCCCACCCGTCTGGCCCTGCAGCACTTTGATGCCACCTACAACATCCAGCTGGGTCAGCTGTGGCCATCAGTCCGAGCCGCCTTGCTGTCAGAGAGGAAATACGGAGCCCTGCTCAATAATTTCTCCCATGATGCCGTTCTTGCAGACCTGGAAGCCCAGGGATGCAGAGACTTCCTCAGTGATACGGATACAGAAGGTCGGTGTGCATTTCACAGGGTTCACTCTGCTTACTAATGCTATATCAAGCATGGCACGCAGAATTTAACATACTTCTAGACGTCATGGTTTTTAAGTAATCGCACAGAAAAATGTCATAACTTCACTGCAAAAGGCGACTTGCAAGTCCGTCTTCTCTGAAAACCTCCAGTTTTTTAACATCATTAAAATGCACGGTCTCTCTCCTCACATGATCAATTCTACATTTTTCATCCTTTCTGCAGCTCAGCAGTGCTTGCAGCAAGAATCTGAGGTTGCAGCCGAGGAGGAATCCAGCAGTGTTTCTATGAAGAAATCTGACACTGATGGTCAGCAGCTATCTCTTCTACAGCTCAGTCCTAACATCAAGTGTTTAGTGTTTCCAAGAGGGGACATCACAAGATTCAAGCCTGCTAGGTGAGCTTATCTGTTCTCTCTCTCTCGCTTCACCACTCACTTCCCTCGTACACACACACACACACACACTCTACGCACTGGCTCTGCTCCAAGTGACCTACGCTACTCTCTAGAGAGGGTCATTCACGTTTTTGTGTCCGCCACTGTAGTTCTTCTAGATGTATGGCATACGGAAGATGCTTCACTTAGTTGTAATTTCAACGGATACCGCCAGATCCTACACACTGTTCCTTTAACAGTTTTTACTCAAAGTGCATTCTGATTCCTCCTTGTCCTTTTGTCCTCTAAAGACCAGACGTGTGTGGGTTGTTGGGTTACTACCTGATGGACGCAGCGTCCGTGCTGCCTTGTCTCGTGTTGGATGTCCAAGAAGGTCACAATGTGCTTGACCTCTGTGCTGCTCCAGGAGGAAAGACCCTGGCTTTATTTCAGACCCAGTCTGTAGGTAAGAAGGCTGCTCTCATCTTTCTGTTTTTCTCACTTTGTGCTGTCTGTCAATTGTAGTTAACCATTCATCGTCTGCGTTAAAGGTTTTTTGTGCACCAACGACAACTCAGTGTCTCGGACATCGCGACTGAGAAAAGTCCTCCACAGCTACGTTCCCAAGCCGCTTTTGACGGACGAGAAGCTACGCATCACCTCCTTCGATGGCACCAAGTGGGGGGAAATCGAAAGGAACACTTTCGACAGAGTAAGCCAATGTCATGTAATCATAATGACATGTTTATCCAAATACCACCACTTTTATCCACCTCCTCCTTTCCTTTCTGTCTTCAGGTCCTTGTTGACGTCCCCTGCACCACAGACAGACATTCACTCATGGAGGACGACAACAATATATTCAGTAAGAACAGGACCGGTGAGAGACGAAGGCTGCCGCAGCTACAGCTGGAGCTGCTGCTGTAAGTTTTGGTGACAATATGAAGATAGTGTGACTATTACATTTTCTGTGGTTACATTTTGTCACATCGATATATAGTAAAGCAACAAGTGAACAAACCGTCTCTCCATCCTGCAGGGCAGGAATCCAAGCAGCTATTCCAGGCGGGGAGATCCTTTACTCCACCTGCACACTTTCTCAAATCCAGAACCTGAGTGTGGTGGAGCAGGCGATCTACTTGGCTCGAGAGAACCACGGCATCCACCTTCAGGTCAGTCACACACACACACACACACACACACACACACACAAACACCGTCAGCGTCAACAAGAAACTGTATATTGGAGATTCAGTGATGCAACTCTGACTTCTGGAATATCAGGACTTCCTGATTATGAACACAGGAACTCAATTACAACAAATAATTTGACCTTTTTATTCTCCTTTCTTCCCCTCCATTGTCCTGATCATATCTACATTCAGGTTGTTGACCTGCGACCCCTCACACACATGTTTAGGAAAACCTTTCACTTCGCTCCCGACCTCCAGCTGGGGGAGATGGTAATCCCACACTTAGCCGCTAACTTCGGGCCCATCTACATGTGCAAGCTAAGAAGGCTCACGTAGTCTGTGGACTGATGGACAGCATTGCCCAAGAGCTCGCGGACATTTGAATGACGGTGTTACAGCTTTATGGACTACTGAGATGATCCTCTTGACTCGTCTTTCTGTATAAACTGTAGCTGTTGGAGCACAATTGAAGGAGAAGGCGGTTGTACTTTTGACACACGGGACTACGGTTAAATGGGACAGAAAACACACAGATTCCAGTTGAAGGACCCGGACCTGGACCGTGACATTATTATTGTGGACATATTGAAGTGCATTTTTTTTTTACAGAGACTTTTGGACTCAACCAACAGGAATTGGAAATTAAATTTAGGGGGATACAGGTTGGTTTTTAAAGTAAGTTAAAACTCTAGTTTGGCAACATTTCTTATAGGGCTGCACAGTTAATCAAAATTTGATCAAAATCGCAATATGGCCTGCTGCAATTTTCAAATCGCAGGAGGTTTGTTAAAGGTGAAATATGAGTCAAAATAACATTTTAAATTAAATATTGTCGTGTGTACACACATCATATTCTACAGACTTAAGAAAACATCTTTGTTTGGTACAGATCCCTGCACAAATCACACTATAATCATTTTAATATGTTTTTCAATGAAAATGAGAATAATGATGCAAAAATTATCATTCCCTCTAATATCACAAATTAATCAATTGCAATATCCGTAAAAAATAATTGCAATTAAATGTTTTTTCAAAAACGTTCAGCCCTAATTTGTGGGAATAAACCAGCTTTGCAAAGTGTCTTTTCAATTGTAGTTTTATTGTTGCCCTCTAGGTGGCAACAGTAGCTAAAGATTAAAAGTATCCTGTGCCCACTAGAGGACACCAAGGATATGTCTGTAAAGGTTATACGTTGACAGGAGCACCAGTATGTATGTCTTTACATTACTGAAACACACATTTCCATCAGACTTACCTCCTCTCTCTTTAACCCTCCAATGAAAATGGGTTTGGCTTGTTCTCTGGTTATTCATCAGGTTTGATGGCTTTGCTTAATAATGTAATATGTGGGTATGTGGGAGACATAATGAACAGGCAGGTAATGACTTGTTTGACCATTTGGCTTCTCACATCTGAATCTGTGCAACTTTCATTATTATATCTGGATTGACTTCTGTTTTGCATTGACATCACTCAGAGGTGAAATGTTTCCCTCTTATCATAATGTGAGCGGAGAGGTGCCTCTTTTTCCATCACACCGCCGATGACCCTTTGTGTTGTCCTGGCCAGGCAATGTAGCGTGAAAAAGGTGTGTGTGTGTGTCTAACGAGTCCACCATCCACGTCCCACCGTCATTAAGCTGCTCCCAAGTGCAGGAGCCGACTCCCATCCCCGCGCCGGGATGGACGGCAGCCATGCGGCTCCCAGATGAACATTAAAGAGGCAGCAGAGAGCTAAAATGGGGACGTCTCTCGCCCTGTTTTGCCCCTCCGCTTTTTTATTCCACAGATGAGTGCAGATAATTTTCTGTGCGATTGTGAGTGATTACTGTATTACTGCGGTAAAAGGGGGATGTATCTGGGAATGCAGAGGGAATTAATGACACATAAAAACTATTTTTGCATTGACTGCTTTCGTCTCCGGGGCCTTGGATGCCTCCCCGCACATCTTGTGATTACCTAAACGTATTGTAAATATGTGTTTCCTATGGGCTCTTACATAAATTTACATGTTTTAACACTCAGGAGACGGCAGACTGTTAGAGATGAGTTACTCTCTATTCTGCCTGTCTATAGACTCGACCGGCTGTCTGCTTTATTATTGAATTATCCAGTGAACCGCTGTGCATTTGTGTCCCTGTGTGTAAGCCTGTGTTAGGGAGACGTATGCTGTGTATTAGAAAGATGAATATTATGGATTTAACTACACAACCATGCTTCTGTTGCAAATACAATTTAAATATTGCATTTTTGCAAATAAACATGCAAAACACCTCGCAACACACAAGCTACTGAATGAATGATGTACCCGTTATAGTAATGATGACCTCCATATAAAAAAAACAGAGCACCTACAGCAGGTTGTTAAATGACAGCAGCACTGAAACTTAAACCTCTAAAGAGAAACAGATGTTACAGATGTTTAATTTGTCTATTACCTGCCACGACTTAAAATTTAAGGATTCAGTTTTTGTCTTCAGCTCCAACATTGTGCAGGGTGTCTTCATGTTTCATAAAGATACACACATACGCGTTGAGTCAGTTGTAGTTTGTGTATTTAAAGCAGATGCTGTTGTTCCTGCTGTGGCGTTTTCCAGCCCAGAGGTGAAGATCAGACGTGCGTCCCAGTTGGCAGTGGGAGAGGGGATTTCACCGGCGGGGGTCTTTGTCACAGATGCACTGTGTGTAGACGGAGCCCAGCAGGATGCTGCTGCTCTCAGCCACAGGGCGGATAGAAAATACTATATAGTGTTTCATTATTTTTCAGATTACAGCTGTATCTTGGCCATTTATTTCTGAATATATAACTATTGAAATAATTGCCAACTATTTTGATAATCAGTCAGTTCGAGTAATCTTTTAAGAAACTAGAATTACCGTCTTGCTTGTTGCAGTTTGTTGCCGTTTGCATCCATGTCCGTCCAAAATGTCATTTCTTCATAATTTTATCTTATTAGACAATTGTGTGAAATTGTCATAACTAGCATATGAATTCTTGAGGTATGGCCAAAAATGTGTTTTGTGAGGTCACAGTGACCTTTGACCACCAAAACCTAATCAGTTCATCCTTGAGTGGACGTTTGAGCCAAATTTGAAGAAATCCCTTCCAGGCGTTCCTGACATATCGCGTTCACAAGAATGGGACGGAAGTCAAAATTCTCTCATTCCAGCTTCTTAAATGTGAATATGTTCTGGTTTCTTTTCTCCTATATGACAGTAAACTGAATATCTTTGAGTTGTGGACAAAACAAGACATTGTAGGACGTCAACTTGGGCTTTGGGGAAACACTGATCGACATTTTTCACAGTTGTCTGACATTTTATAGACCAAACAATGAAAATAATTGTTAGTTGCAGCCTTAAAGTTTGTATGATGTTTCACTGAAACTCGTATTACAGAGCAACGACAGACTGAGGAGGGGCAGGTGACATGCATATAGGTTGATCTCTTCCCTTTCCTTTCATTCTCTTCAGTTTATGCGTGTGCATAATTCATAGTTAATGGCTGCTTATCCAGGAAATTGCAACAATAAATAAATCTACTACCACTACAGTGAAGTTCACAAATAGATTTGCAGACTTACTGGATATCATACTAGACTTTTTTTCTGGGGACCGACTTTTTTCTGGTTCCCGACCCAGTCAAACGTTTCCCACATCAAGGACCCCTAAACTGACACAAATGAGACAACGTACCCCAATTTCATACGATTTTGTCCCAGGGTCCCCCGTCTGATAGGATTTTTGCTTTTAGATGTTTTATTACAGACAGTGTATGAAGCCCAGGACCAAAACAGCCATACATTCTGTCACTGTGTTACTTATGGATGGATTTATACTGAAAATGAATTATTCCCCTTTTTGCTGCATGGGGACCCCCTGGAACTCCCTCAAGGACCCCAGGGGGTCCCCGGACCCCACTTTATAAACCACTGGTCTAGAGGACATTAACATTCTGTCATGATTGCACATTTCATAGGTATAGCTTTTGTTCATAATGTGGTTGGGCTGGGCTGTATGAGAATAATTAATTTGTCAACTGTCAGATATTTTTCTGTACCATTCATACCGAGGTAACAATCTTTTTAGCGTCTCTGTTTTCAGTAATTGTGAACAAAGTTGTCAATCAGCAGGCAGTCTTTTCGGCAATAATGTATCTTTATATGATTTTTGCATATTTAATTTGCCGGATAACTCATTCCTGTCTGGTAATTTCTTTCCATAAACAGTATCTCAATTCATTTTCCAGTAAATTATAGATATGGGGAAATAGTATTACCTATTTCCTACGTAATGTGTGTTTTTATCTGTTCTGGGGAGTACAATCTGACGGTACAGGCCTGAGAAGATTAAGCACATCACATATTGTAGCCCAGTCTTGCTTTTATGTAACATTTGATGACGTCACGTGAGATATTCACACACTTTTTGTTGCAGCTAGCAACTAAAAGTGTTTCCCTTCATAACTACAGACTGTCCTTCAAACAAGCTTTGTATCCAAGCCGTAAATTCAGTATGTGATCTAAGCGTCCTCCGGTAGACTCCATGAACTGGCTGAGAGCGCTCCTGTTTGGTTCAGTGAGGCCCGCATTGGAAATGCAACCGTAGATTTAGGCTGCAGCCAGATTAAGAAGAGAAAGAATGGGGGTTTTCTTCTCTCTAAGAAGATTACCCGGGGAGGGGCGAGATGGCAGTCAGAGTGTTTTAAGAAAAAAAAAGGACAAGAAGAAAATGGAAGATGAAGTGGAACTAAAGGAGGGTGGCCCAGGATACACCGTTTAGCCACCTGTTGTCAACCTCTTGATATCACTCCTCTCCTCGTTTCTCTATCTCTATAACCGCCTAACTTTGCTCTGTCTCTTTCCCTATTAAACATATAAAAGTCAGAGTTTAAAAGGTCAAGGATTGTTGCCGTTTCACCCTCGAGCATCATGTACGAGTTGAATTTATCTGAGCTTTAAGTTTTCAAGCAAGTTTGCAGCTGTGAGCCTGATTGTACTTGTGCTTCCCTCTCCCCTTAAGTTCCCGCTGGTGGTTTCCAGGAGGGCTTTGATGTGTATCTGGGCAATGCACTATTAGAGGGATTTCCCCGGGCCTGACAGCTCAGAGAATATGCGGCGAAATGGCGATGCCAGTGGGCTAAAAGAATGCTGGAAACAGGATTAGGATCATATTCTGGCAGACCCTGTCACCTCCTCAATGGGCCGAGGTTTCTAACGCTGGCACTTTTCATTCTCGCCATGGTTAAAACCTTTAAGAGAACCATGGAGAGGAGGGAGGGAAAAAAAGCACTGATTGAATGGTACACTGTGATTTTTGTGTGGGGGGCTTGCTCCGGGGGCGTGCGTGTGTGTGTGTGTGTGTGTGTGTGTGTGTGTGTGTGTGTGTGTGTGTGTGTGTGTGTGTGTGTGTGTGTGTGTGTGTGTGTGTGTGAGAGAGAAAGAGAATCAAAGCAGGAGATACAGCTAACTGGTGGGCCTATCAGACGCAGTTTCAAAATATGTAAACCTTTAGTTTTTGCAGTCTTGAATCAATGTTACAAAGAATAAACGGTAAAGTGGTGTCAGACTTTTATAAAATACTTTTTTGAGAAGTTAGGACAACTAAAATCTTAATGTTGAACTGTCTGACATGGTTAAAGTTGCAGTCAATAACTTTGAGTAAATATGATAAATTATTATTATTATTGAACAGTCACTATATCCAGACAGTAGTGCATGAGACAGATAATCTGTGAAAAAATCATGTTCATCTGTGTCCTCCTAGTGCTCTTAGTGGCTTTTGCAAGATTTCAGTGTGCCTGAACCAAAACAACCAATCAGAGCCGAGCTGTCTCTATACCAGCTGTCAATCACAGCTCGCAAAACTCGTGAACTCCGATCAAACTGTCAAACTAGGCAGCGTTGATCAAATATGAGTAAAGATTTTATTACTGTAATGCCTATTTCTCTCCTCAGATGCTTTCAGAAACATCTTGTAGTGTAGTTTAGTTGTAAAATTAGAAAGTTTGTGAAGTTTGTGCCATGTTGAAAACAGCCAAAACCAAGCACCGTCCACCAGCCGGAGCAAACCTTCTCATTTTACAGCTAAACAGTACACTACAAGATGATTCTGAAAGCATTTGAGGTGAGAAATAGGCATTACAGTAACAGAATATTGATTCATATTTGATCAGCACTGCCTAGTTTGACCGTTTGATCGGAGTTCACGAGTTTCATGAGCAGTGATTGACAGCTGCTGTAGAGACAGCTCGGCTCTGATTGGTTGATTTCCTTCGGGCACACTGAAATCTTGCAAATGCCATTAGGAGCACTAGGAGGACACAGATTTTTTTCAGATTACATGTCTCATGCACTACTGTTAGGATATAGTGACAGTTTTATAAAAATAACTTTTTCCAGTGTTTTCTCAAAGTTACTGAATGCAGCTTTAACTCTGGTAGAAAGAAAAAATAGGGATGCACCGATACCGGTCGCGGATCTGATGTCAGGCCGATACTGACTTAAATAGCTGGATCAGATATCGGTGACAATGTGGCCGATCTATTCAATTCAATTCTATGTTCATATAACATATACATTATATACTGGAATTTTAATTCCTGTTTAAGTTTTGACCAATTTGTTGCAATAAAAAGGTTTACAAGTTTCTGGTGTAAGGTTATTTTAAATATATATATATTAAATAACAATTCAGTAAATTTATATCTATGTATTTATTTGTTACATTTTGTTTTGCAAAGTTAGGAGAGCAATGTTTAAGTCAAGCCTGATGTTGCCTTACACATAAAAGAATGATCCCAGTCACGTCCACACAGTGAGGCATACAGCTTATTAAACACTGGTATTGGATCAGAACTCGGTATCGGATCATAACCAGAGCCCAGGTATCGCTGTCGTATTGAGACTGAAAAAGTTGGACGGTGCATCCCTCAGAAAAAAGTGTACCTACATGTTAGGTATACTGTTATAAAATACTTTTTTTGAGAAGTTAGGATAACTAAAATCTTAAAGTTGAACTGTCTGACATGATTAAAGTATTGGGTTCATATCTTCACATTGCTGCCACATTTTATTGGACAAATCTTTTCAGACCACACACACACAGGCTCACACACACACACACACACACTAATACACACATGTCATCACTTGCTTAAAGGAAAGTAGATGGAGATACGTGTGTGTGCCTATAAATAGGTGGTTCTGGGGGTAAAGTGGTGAATATACAGCCCTGAGTGTTAGAGATGGAAGCACCTGATCCAGCATCAAGGGCTCAACACACTTGACCCTGCAGCAGTACAATCTAGCAATCCCTGTTCAACCCCCAGGGCGTGTGTGTGCGTGCGTGTGTATGTGTGTGTGTTTGGGGGATGGGTGTTAAGAAAAGAGAGAACATTTGGAACAAGAGTATTGTGTTATGTTCTCTGCTCCAGAGCCCCATGGGAGGAAATCCTGCCGTGTACCTGGACAGATTCGTACGCCCGGATAACAAGGACATTCACTTGTGCTGCATATCCACACCACAATCTTATCAGTCACACGAGTGGGACGCCCTTGGCTGAGGACACACACACAGACACACACATACATGTATGTGGTGTAATAAAACACAACAAGGTTAGGGTGAGGTGTTACACCCACATTAACGCTGCTAATCTGGTGAGATCATTATCCTCCATCTATCCGATTGTTGGATAGTGGTCGTTCATAACGGTCACAGAAGTTGCTCAGCGCAGCAGCCGAGGTGCATTTGTTATTTACACACACTGAGGAGAGGAAATATATGTTAAAGGCCGATTCAATTAACAGCAGAGCAATGTCACACGGCAGCATAAAGTTTACTGTGGGAAGAGCAAGGGCACAATTTTGGATGCGGGAAGCCTGATTGCCCCGCATGTGTTTGAGTGTGTGTGTGTGTGTTGGAGTGTGTGTGTGTGTGTGTGTGTGGGAGCAGGGTTGGGGTGGGGGTCTGTGCGTTTTGACAAACCATGCTGTTAAAGATATAATAGCAGCATAATCACCGCCCCAGGCCGTCATTCTTCAGGATAATGGCCTGCTTATTCATTGGGGATGGCTTATGTCTCCATGCGGCTTTTTTTTTATTTTTTGAGATTACGTTGGTCTTTTTCTGTCTCTTTTGCTCACCTACTCTTTGTTCTCCTGCATTTTTATCTGTATTCTTTTTTTAAATTGTTCTCTTAATTTGACCTTCTTCCTGTCCCTTCGTTGCCTTAATGCTTTTTCTTCACCTTGCCGCTTCTTTTTCCTCTCACCATCACCTTTTCTACCACACTCCTTTAATATATAACCTGAATTTTATTTGACTTGCTTTTACATATAGTTTACTTTTACCAAAGTAGGAATTTAAACCAACTTTTCTCAGAGTTATTTTTGTGCACTCAATCAATAGATTTTATAGTTTGTGTACTCATTGAAGGCAGATAACGCTAAAGCTGCAATGATTAATCGACTAATCGATTAATCGATTAGTCGTCAACTATTAAATTAACCAGCAACTATTTTGATAATTGAATATTCGGTGTGAGTAATTTTTTAAGACAAAAAAGTAAAAATTCTCTGATTCCCGGTTCTTAAATGTGACTATTTTCTGGTTTCTTTACTCTTCTATGACCGTAAACTGAAATCTTTGAGTTGTGGACAAAACAAGACATTTGAGGACGTCATCTTGGGCTTTGGGGAAACACTGATCGACATGTTTCACCATTTTCTAACATTTTCTAGACCAAACAACTAATCGATTAATCGAGAAAATAATCGACAGATTAATCGACAATGTTGTTAATCGTTAGTTGCAGCCCTAAACGACACCATTACTACAGAGATCCTAAAGCTTATTGTTGTATTTCTAAATTCATGCTGTTTTATTTTTCCATTTTTGTTGCAGATTTGAACCGATATCATCCTCACACTGTAAATATGCAGCACAGATAGTCTTCATTATAAAGATCTCCAAGCAACGTTTTTATTTGCGATTATTTTACAACAACACTAGTTCAAGTCTACATTGTTAGGGAGGAGTAAAGGAAACAACACTGCTGACGGTCCGCTCACTCTCTCCTCCACCATTATTATAAATCTATCTACCACTGGACCAAGTAGTTTGACAGAGACAGTCGGGGTGGGGGTGGGGGACAGCATTAGAATAATAGCAACAACAGAACTCGAATAGAGTCAAGACAGCAGTACACAGAGGACTCAGGTCAATTCACTCAAATCTGTTCACTTTCTTGTCTGGAATGCAACATACAGGAGGGGACAGTTTTCCAGCTGATACCAGAGAAGAAGCTGAACACATTTAAAATATGAATTCAACCCTGGATCGCTTACACAGACAACCAAGAGAGGAGGGGTGGACGGGGCTGCCGGTGAGCTCAGCAAATACAATCTTACAATCTGACAGCTAAAGGAATTTTATCTGAGACATTATCAATTATACAACATAATAGGAACTTTACAATTACCTTACCAGTAAACATTAATAGATAGACTTTTTTTGTATTTTACATATTAAAATAATGTGCATTTTTTTTCCGGATATGAAGACATTAGCTTCCAGAACACATTAACAGAAAACATCAGTGTGTGATTCTCCTCATCAAGTGCTAACAGTTTGTCTGACTTTCAAATGAAAAGCTGCATGTTTCCTCAAGAGAATATTAAGGCGAGAAGAATAAATGCTGACATTTATCCAAACGTCCAAATTTGTTTACAATATCATTTCGCATTCAAGGGAAATTGATCAACTCACGGTAAAGTGGTGTCAGTCATGGTGCTATACCAGACCTTTTGAATTCATAAAGGCGGTCTTAAATGGTATGCATGTTCATAATTGCATTTGCCCCCGCTCCCTCAACCCAGGGAAAAATGTAATTAAAGGCTTTGAGAATTTAGTCACTGAAATCATTTTCTCATTATCAAGCCAGCCTCGTGTACAAAGCGGCATATCACTGGCCATTAAACTGGCAAATTAGTCACTTTTAATTATGCTGTTGAGGACAACATGGCTCCAAGTTTATTTTTATTTATGTGCCGTTATGTAGTACATGCTATGTACATAACCACGCTGCTTAATTGAAATGTCAATGGTCCCTTTGCTGCACGAGCGATACCTTTTTCCTCCTGCCTTCAAAAGTGCCTCATTTATTCACATTATTCTTGTAAACATTATTTGCATTGTCTTTTAAACCGAGTGCATCCATCATCAGCTGTGTATATCATTTTCAGTGATTATTTTTTGAGTTATTTCAGATGTTAAGAAGGTCCAGCTGTCTGTTGGAAACATCATCATATGAGTCAGGAATACGTTCACTGTCCTGGGTTCCCTTTTTTCCAGAGGTTTTGCTTTTGGACCTTGAGCTGCAATGGAAGCTAAGAGGAGTCAAACCAGCTGTTGAAGTGTGTGTCTGTTAAATGGAGTTCTGTAGGTCCAGTGCATGTTGGCGTGTTTTATTCTTGGACATCTCTGCATGTCCTGTGCCCGTCTACTTGAGAAGGGGTCATTATACGGCTCCTAGAGAACTATCACAGTCACACAGACACGCAGTGGGATGGGGGTGATGTGTAGTTTGTCCTCCATACAGTCTGATCCTCAGTTAGACATTGTGTCCAGTCCCAGCGAAGCGGCGTGCTGCTTGGCCCTCAGACGGAGGTTCTCGATGCTCGTGGTCTTGCTGTTGTGGCTGGCGAGGCCGCCGGCAGCCGACGCCTGCAGCAGCGGGCTGTTCCACACCTGCTGGGCGTGATGGGACAGGGACTGGTAGTAGGACTGGCAGGGCAGAGAGCCCAGCGGCGCGGGGGGCATGTTGACGTTCATTCCCAGGTAGGGGAGTGAAGACGGGGCGGAGAGGTCAAAGGCCGGGTAGTGCACCAGGTTGTTGGTGGCGGCCATGTGCTGGCGGAACTGCTCCTGCAGACGAAACAGGCTGAGAGGGGAGGAGGAGTAGGAGTGGCTCTGGGAGAGAGGAGCGCTGCTGGCCAGGCCGCTGCTGGAAGAGGACGGGGTCACGGACGGAGAGACCATGGGAGAGTCTGGACAGAGAGAAGAGGGGATTCACAAAGTTTAGTTATTATAGTCAGCTGATAATAACAGGCTTGTAATGTTTGTGAAGGATAAAGAAAGGATCACTATGTTCGTACCTGGTTTAGGGCTGAGTCTTTTGCAAGCTGGAGAAACGTCCCCAGGAGTCACTGCTCTCTCACACTTCATCTCCTCTCTCTGATGATTTTTACTCTCGTCCTCCTTATCTGTGGCATTGTCCTCCGTCGCCGACTCGCTGCCGGAGTGTTCCGCCGACGTGACGTTCAGCTCCATGTCCAGCGGTACTGGATGGACCGCAGGACCCTCTGTCTCCAGAGAAGAGGAGGAGGACGATGAGGAGGATGAAGGAGGGAGCTGGGTTTCGGGTAGGACAGTTGTGGAGGGAGGCCCGTCCTCCTTCTCGCTTCCTCCTTCCCCCGACGCCTCCTTCTGCTTCTGGAGCTGCTCCTTCTGGAGGCTGCGCTGCTTCTTACGGAACTTGGCTCTGCGGTTTTTGAACCAAACCTGACGGCAGATGGGGAGAAGAGGCCGAGTTAGAGGGAGAACAAGCAGAAAACATGTACAGTGGATGTGAGCTATAGCAGGGACTTCAACGCACACTAAATAATTGATTTCAGTCAGTATCAAATGATTGAGTGGCAAATGAAAAGCCAAAAAAAGTCAATAAATGCCAGGAATAACAAGCCAGAAGGCTGTAACAGAATGAACTTAGTTTAAAAAGAAATTATCACAATCAAACTTAAATCAGTTTAAACAATATTATTAGTAATTGACACTGTATTTTAGCATTTGTTGTATTAAGATCGATAACCTACATTTTCTTTTGAGCAGGCAAAAGTGAAAAGCTTCATTTATGTTTAAGCAAGGCTTAATAAGAACTCCCTAAAATTATGTTTGTTCTAATAGCTCTTAGATTGTTTTAACTGCGTACTTTTCTAATGCATCTAAATTTGTTTTAACACCACTAATTTCTTAACGCATTAACACAACTTGCGATTTTTAGGTTGTAGCGGGCTCAGTTTTAAAGTGTGAAGATGGGGGATACTGGTATCATCTGAAACTAGAATCCATGGTACCAACCATGTCACACTAGCTCGTCGCGGAGAAGGATAAATAACGCTCGAAACTTGTGCTAGACCATTGACCTCTGACCTCAAGATATGTGAATGAAAATGGGTTCTCTGGGTACCCACGAGTCTCCCCTTTACAGATATGCCTACTTTATGATAATCACATGCAGTTTTGGGCAAGACATAGTGAAGTCAGCACACTGACACACTGACAGCTGTTGTCGCCCAATTGAACTTGAGTTTGCCATGTTATGATTTGAGCAGATTTTTTATGCTAAATGCAGTACCTGTGAGGGTTTCTGGACAATATCTGTCATTGTTTTGTGTTGTTAATTGATTTCCAATAATAAATATGTACATTCATTTGCATAAAGCAAGCATATTTGCCCACTCCCGTATTGATAAGCGTGTTAAATACTTGGCAAATCTCCCTTTAAGGTACATTTTGAACAGATTAAAGTGATTTAAATATTTTAATTGATTAACAGCCTAATATATACAGTATACATATATATAGCATATTTATTTATATTAAATTTGTCTCACACCCCTTAAAATCAAGAAGGACTTGTGATCCCCTGTGAAGCTTTGGCGACCCTAGTGGGGGTCGGGACCCCCAGGTTGACACACACGGTATAAAACCATATCAGTATACTTTTTTGTCTACTGCACAGTGTTTTTCTGTTAAGTATATCGATAAACATACCTGCACACGCGCCTCGGGCAGGTTGGTGCACATGGCCAGCCGCTCCCTCATCACCACATCCGGGTAGTGTGTCTTCTGGAAGGTTTTCTCCAGCGCCTCGAGCTGCTGCGCGGTGAAGGCCGTGCGGCTGCGGCGCTGCTTCCGGTGCTGGGAGCCGTAGCGAGCCTCCAGGATGATGTCTTGAAATGCGCAGCCGTTGGAAAGGAAACACACACGGCAAGTTTTATTTAACTGGGCATGATGGGAGATTATGAAGATATACACCTCATATATATACTTTATATTTGCATGAATGTCAGCTGCTATAAAACACCTGTTTTGTAATAACCTTGACTGAAAGTTGAAGTTCATGCAGCTTTCATCATTATTTCATTATTTATTTATTTTTCAATAATAAAATTATTATTATTTTAAACAACGGAACAAACATTCACAAACGTCCCCAATAATAACATTATCGGTACAAAGAAACTTAACAAACCTAATATTAATATAAATAAGCCAGTTAAAGGACAGGTAAAAAAAATATATATATAAAAAATAGATAAATAAGTTAAAAAGAATATACACAAGTAAAAACATTAAAAACAATAAAATAGAATAAAATATATTTATATATACTGTAAACACATATACGCACACGCAGTACATACACATGCAAAAACACATATATTATTTCATTAATTAATTGGCTGGTTCCAAATCTGCCCAAATTAGATGTGGCTATTATTATTATTATTATTATTATTATTATTATTACATATGTCACTTATACTTTATATATATACTTTATATTTGCATGAATGTCAGCTGCTATAACACCTGTTTTGTAATAACCTTGTCTGCAAGTTGAAGTTCATGCAGCTTTCATCATTATAATTAATTGTCTGGTTCCAAATTTGCCCAAAATAGATATGTCTATTATTATTATTATTATTATTATTATTATTATTATTATTATTATTACATATGTCACTTATACTGAACTTCTACATGTAGAAAAATATCATGAAATACAAAATTATGAGTTCTGTTTTCAATAGTTTGAAGCTATAATTTGTTTGTGTGTGTGTGTGAGCGTGCACTTAATTACCAGCTAGTCTCTCTGCCAGTGTGAGCGCGTGCACGGACGGCCGGTAGTCGGGCGCGTGTTGCGCCTGTTGCGCGGCCTGCTGGTGCAGGTTGTACATGGCGCTGAGGGAGTTCATGGCGTGCAGAGAGTAACCGTTCACTCCGTAGTGCTGCATGCTGAGAGGTCGCTATATACCTGCAGAGAGAGAGAGAGGAGGGCTGTGATGGTCAGATAATAGACACTTAAAGGTCCCAAATTGTAAAAAGTGAGATTTTCATGTCTTTTACATAATAAAGCAAGTTTAAGTGCTTTATAAATACTGTTAGACTATCAAAACGCTCAATACACGGAGAAACACACGCAGCCCGTATTCAGAAATTGCACATTTGAAACAGGCCGTTAGGATATCTGTCCATTTGTGATGTCACAAATATACAATATTTAGACCATTACACTGTTTTAAACATAAACATTTTAAATGTGTCCTAGTTTATTTCCTGGTTGCAGTGTATGTAAATAACATCAGCTGACAGGAAGTAAACATGGACCCAAACTGTTGCCTAGCAACACAATTCCTTGCAATTCGTTGAAATGCACTAAAATGGAGCGTTTCAGACAGAGGGTAAATACAGGTATATTCAGGCAGACAGTATGAGGAAAATAAAAAGTTTTTTGAACATTACAACATGTAAACATGTTTTAGTAGAAACATAAAATAAAAAGTATTAAAAAGTATTAACCTGAAATGAGCACGATATGGGACCTTTAAATGACATGTTGACATGAAGGGCGCGTGCAGCTGCTGATGGACACCATGTGATCTCACACCAAAGAGCAGAATCATGTATTTATGGTGCAGATGCACGAGATTATTATTATTATTATTAGTAGTATAGCCCTAAATGACAGCAGGTTCCTCGCTGCTCAAGGGCCAATAGATTTTAATGTGCAGCACTCAGACAAAAGTGTTATCCATTAACATCCAATTATGGCTGTGTTCAATCCATTAATTATACAAAAGGACTTTTAATTGGGGTAATTATCACTCGTTCCCGTAATGAACCGTGACGGATGCCTTATTCATGAATTTATTCATCTGTGATCCCGGAGAAGCCAAATCCTCTTTGAAAAGCGTTTCTTCTGACAGATCAGATCAGGGCGGTGATGAGATGAGATGTGTTGGTAAAATGAAATAAGGAGATTTGTTCCGGGTCTCGGTGGCAAAAAAAAAAACCCTGCAAACCGGATAGCAGGATTATTTTTTAATAGGCTCTGATTACTGAAAAAAAATGCTATTCAATTTTGACTTTTTCCACTTCTGAAAATTAAATTTTCTTGCAACATTTAACAGCAAATCTTGCAATTTATTTTAGGTAATTTTATGTTATTTATAATTAACATTTTGCAGCGTTTAATGATATGAACAGATTAATTAGTTGTAAAGTAAAACATCCATGTTATAGACTTTGGCAGCAATTTCCCCCAAACTCTATTTTCTCCTTCACGACTGAGATTTTCATAGATGAAGCGCTTGAGGACACGATTAGATATGTATTAGTATGGAGGAGGCTGACAGGAGGGAATATCTCTGAGGCCCAACCAGTTATTATAACTATTACAGAGAGACCACAGGGGGAAGATATAAATCTTTCTCCTGTATGACAGGTACAGTATCCAGGGAAATGGTGATAAGTTCTTGGACTTCTACAGATATACCTCTAAACATTTCTGACCAAACTTTCAGGTTATCATTTTTCTATAATTTTTGTTTTATTTAATTTGACTAGAATTCACAACACTTTCTTTATGTATACTTATAAATATCAACAATTGAATAAGTATTTAATTCCAGTAGCCTATATATTTAATATTTTAGAACCGTTTAAAATCACATCTGAAATTATGCAGGAGTATTAATTAAATTGAAACATAATTGATGTTAATTTGACCAAGGTCATACTCTTTATGTGATCTTATTACTGGTTTTACATCTTTTAATTATGACTCGATAATTCTTGTAACAATCAAATGTCAATTAAATTACATTTCAGTATAAATCAATAAATAATAATAAATTACTCAATAATAACATGATTATTCTTATTCGTCTTATTCTTCTTATTTTTACTATTATCTGTATTATAATAATAATAATAATAATGATTATTAATATCCATGCTAATATTAATAATACCAATAATAATAATGATAATAATTATAATAATAATGATGATGACAATAATAAGAATAAGAATGACAATAATAATAATAATAATATTTTGTTATTATTATTAATAATAATAATAACCATGATAATATTAATAATAACAATAATAATAATGATAATACTAATAATAATAATAATGATTATGAAAATAATAAGAATGACAATAATAATAACAATAATAATTTGTTATTATTACTATTATTATTATTGATTCAAATAGGCCAATTAGGCTATTGTAAACCTGTTTTATAAGACAGAAAAGACTGGGTGGTCGTTCTTGTAAAAGGCATTTTTTTCTAACCATTTCTCAGCTTTTCAATGTGTGTGTGTGTTTGTGTGCGCGTGTGCGCGTGTGTGCGTGTGTGTGTGATGCCCGCAGTGCCCATTCCCAGCCTATTAAGTGGCTGCTGCGGCTGATGAATGTGATCAGAGGGCAGTGGGGAATAGTTTAATTCGCCGGGACAGAAGGTGCTTCGCTAAACATTTACTTTACTCCCCCAAGTATTTCAGTTGAATGGACCCAAACCCCCCTTTCCTCCTCCTCCTCCTCCTCCTCCCCCTCCTCTCTGGCGGCCTCTTATCCCATCGCCCCGGGGCACCGTTTTGGCTGAGATGTGGATGTGGATGTATGGCCTCTCCGCGGGTAAAAATATGCATGTTGATCCCCATTTGGCTCCCCGTCTAATGGAAGTGCAAATAGGTTTCGACTGCGAGGCCCTCCATTTATCATCACCGCTGACACGGACGGACGTTACAGTGGAGGACTGCTGGCTGGCTGGCTGGTTAGCTCTGGGTTGTGCGCGTGCGTGCCCAAAATGTGCGTGCGTGTGTGTTCTAGTAATAGGATTTTTCTCAATTTTTCCTTTTCTGTTTTCTCTGAAAAAGAAGGTGCATTTTAATTTGATTATGCTTCAAATCACACAAAATGTATAAGGGAAAGAAATGCATCATCAAAAAAAAGTTCACTTAGGGGCAAACAGAGATCAGGATATTTATATTTGCAGATTATTGCATTTTGTAAAAAAAAAGAAAAAAAAAAGTGAGATTGAAATAAATGGCAGTTTTTAGTTCCTCAAACTTCCATCAGTGCTGTAAACAAATAAAAATCTGTACATTTCGAGACATGTTTATAAGATAAGATAAGATAAGATGAACCTTTATTAATCCCCGGAGGGAAATTCAGATGTCATGCCCGAAGAAGTACAGATTTGTATTTGTTTACACCTGCAAGCACTGATGGAAGTTTGAGGAACTAAAACGCCATATATTTTAATCTCACTTTTTGCAATAATCTGCAAATATAAATATCCTGATCTCTGTTTGCCCCCAAGTGAACTTTTTTTTTTTTACAGTGGAGGACTGCTGGCTGGTTAGCTCTGGGTGGTTTGGGTGTGCGTGTGTGTGCGTGTGTGTTCTAGTAATAGGATTTTTCCCCAATTTTTCTGTCTTTCTCTGCAAATGAAGGTGCATTTTAATTGGATTATGCTTCAAATCACACAAATAAATGCATCATGTATCTATAACACTATACATCCTATATACCACTTTATAGACTGCACATATGCACATATTACATTTATTTATTGCACATACTACATTTATTTATTGACGGACTGCACACACTATGTTCACCCATTCACTCTGTATCTTTTATATCTATTATTGTTTTTATCATCTTTGTATACCTGTACCTCTCCTGTGTTTCACTCTGTTTGCTGATGTTGCTGCTTTGACACCTGAATTTCCCTCCGCGATTAATAAAGGTTCATCTTATCTTATCTTATCTTATCTTATCTTATAAACATGTCTCAAAATGTACAGATTTGTATTTGTTTACAGCACTGATGGAAGTTTGAGGAATTAAAACTGTCATTTATTTCAATTTCACTTCTTTTCTTTTTTACAAAATGCAATAATCTGCAAATATAAATATCCTGATCTCTGTTTGCCCCCAAGTGAACTTTTTTTTTTTTTTTTAGCCTGTTTTCTCACCCTTACACCTTTTCATATTTACCACTGCATCTCTGGTCATAGCCTGTATCCTCCTGCCCATATCCAATCCAGCACAATGGCTCATCACTGTGAGCCTGTCAGACTGTTATTGTCATTCATAAGCCCTCTCCTCTCTCTGGTGCTCCAGGCTCTGGGCCCTCCTGGCTGGAAGCCCACCGCTCAATGCTTCGATTATCAAACCGTCATTATGTAAATTGGCATGTACAGTTCAACTCTTTGATCCGGCTAAATTAGGAAAAATGTTATTTGCTAACAGCCCTCAGGGGCACGAGTCGACCTGACAATCTGCTCTTTGCTGTGTCAGTGTTAAACTGTCTGTCTGTCAGAGGGACGAGCTGTTATTATGGAGGAGATTTGATATGCAGGAGACATGATATCAGACAGAAATTTAAAGTTTTTTTGTTTTGTTGTTAACTTATTTTAAGATCCCAAATGTCAATTATATTTTGTAACAAGAATGCAAGACATAAGGGTACAATTTGAAGAAAAAAAGGAGAAAAACTTTTTTTGTTTTATGTTGTGCTTCTGTAAATTTAGATCACTTTAATAATAATAATAATAATAATAATAATAATAATAAACTTTATTTGTATAGATACCTATGTTTTTATAAGACTTTCATAAGACTTTAGAGTAATTACGATTTAATTTTAATAGACCAGGGTCATGTGTGCAACCATAATGAGTCCCTTTTATTTTGGGTATATCATTTTCAGGCTATTGTATAAAAAAAATAAATAGGTGCTTCTTTTATTTATTTATTTATTTATTTATTTATCTTTGTATTATTTATGTGAGTATTGTACATTTTAGTTCTCATGCCTGCAGGTTACATTTTGGGTTGCACACTGAAAAACTTTAAAAATACCACATTTATCATAACAAATATAACAATATTTCCATCCCAGGAGCTGTTTCCATCTCCACTAAAAATTTAAAGAAAATCAATATTTGATGCAGGCTATACTGGGATCATTTTTGACATTATGAACACAATAAAAAGTCATTCATGATTCAGAGGCTTGCTTTGCTTGCTTCAGAGACTGGCTGATTTAAAATTGCGCACCAAGTTTTAACATGGACATTAAAGCTTTTACGCACAAGACTCAAAACGGTGAGAAATAACCCAATAAAGAGACAATATGGAGAAAAGTTTTTACCTCTTGTAGAGACACTTTGTCTTTCCAGCCAGCACAGATCACTCCTCCAACTTTCAGCTTTCTCTTCCAAATGCCCACTACTTTTCTTTCCGTCCTTTTGTCCGACACTGAGATCCACACAAGTCCTCCTTCAGTCTGTTGCTTCACCTGCAGTCCGTCAGTCCGCTCTACTCTGCTCGCGCTCCACCTGCTCCTCTCGTGGTGAACTCACCGCGTCTCGCGCAGAAGTGGGAAAGTGCCATCTGCTGGTGCGCGAGATGCCCGCGCGGAGGGATTTTAAGGAGAGCTCCTTGGGGGTCTTACCGGCTTTCTATTGGCTCTCCGAGCTGTCAGTCAAGTAAATGAGATATAGCTGATGATCGTCCAGCGTCCAGACTCTGTGCGCACTGACTCCTGGAGTTATTTTCCAATATGATCAATTTAAGCACATTATGTCCACTAAATCCTCTCCGTGTCTGTCTACACGTTTTTGTTTTTTTCATTTATTGAAATTGATAAACATCACCTCAAATGTGAAGCTTTTTTATGGCTAGATTTTGGGCAAAATGTGTAGATATTGATTTTTAGTCGACATAAAGTAGGATGGATAAACAGGAAGGCAATCTCCAAAATACTAAAACAAGTGGCAACGAGGAAGGAAATATGTTTAAAAGCCTTTATTGTAGTGGCTAAACCATTAAAAAAAGAGACAACATATTAATAAAGTAGGATGGATTTTATTTCTTTACTAATCCGCTGCAATTTAGTAAATAATTATTGCAGGTTATAAACTCAAACTTTGAACAATGCGTAAAATGTTCATGCATTTCTCTGTAATATGAATAATATCGAGAAGATATATAGCCTGTATAGATAGATATTGATTCTTTGGTCAACATAAAGTAGCATGGATAAACAGGAAGGCACTCAACGAGGAAGGTAATATATTATATTATAAATCATTAAAAAAAAGACAACATAACTAATAAAATAAAGTAGGATGGATTTTATTTCTTTGTTAATCTGCAGCAATTTAGTAAACAATTCTTGTAGGTTATAAACTCAAACTTTGCGTAAAAAGTGCGTAAAATGTTCATGCATTTCTCTGTAATATGAATAATATCAAGACGATATATAGCCTGTATAAAACACACTTTTCAGTCATTATATTCATTGCATGTGTTTGAAACTATTTTATGTATATTTTTTCAAATCTCTCCACAAACTGCTTGTATGCTCTTGGATCATGAATCCAATTGCCTTCCTTCTCTGCCTTGTGAGGAAAAGCAACCAACCTTTAGTTTGTTTGCTCTTCGGATTTTCCCTCCATGCCACTGGAGGAGAGGAGAGAGAGACTTTAGAGAGAGAGAGAGAGAGAGAGAGAGAGAGAGAGAGAGATGGCTAATAGATGCCAGGCTGCTGCTGCTGCCTTTAGACTCTTTAGACTCTCTGGAAGGATTTTGGGATGGGATAGGGAAGACAAGACGCCATCTCAGCCTCCAAAAACCCCTGTCTTAAAATGACTGCGGGTAAGAGGATTAGGGCAATAATGCCCTTCTCTTCTTGAAGGGTTTTTTAGAGAAGATTTCTTCTCCCGGAGCAAAACCGTTTAGGTAGGGAATTAAGGGCAGCGCAAAGTAGCCTTTTAATGTAAAGCTTGCATATTTTGTTGGGGAGATTCTTTTGGGGGGAAAGTGCAGTTTTTATCTCTGACCATGTTTCGCACCCTGAACACGTTTGAACAGTAGACAAAAGATTTCATGGAAGAGAGAGAATATTTATGTGCCGTGCGTTTTTACGCACAAAACTGCACCCAAATGCACATTTATAGACAATCAGGTTTGTGTGGGGGTGAAGTCAGAGGTGCTTTTTAAATTTTGTTTTTAAATGTCTTGTATTTTAATAAAAACGTCATCGTTTTAAATTATTATACATTGATTTTGAATGTTGAAATACAAAACTATAGGCCATGGAATTAAACGAGGAGAAATAAATGAACATGATAGTAACTCTCATGATGAATCACAAGAGTCATTGGTGGCTATAACAGTCTATTCTATTTACAGAGTAAGTTGTGCTTATTTGCAAATTGCCCTTTTATTTTTGTGGATGTGACTTTACACAACAAAAAATACATTTGTGGATAGCGAAATATTTGCAGAGATCATGTATACACATTTGTGGAATGTCTTCTCTGGGTTACAACTAATAAAGTCCAATAAAAACTTCCATATAACAGAGCCTTCAAGTAACTTGAGACATGGTTAAATATTCGATGTGCTTATTTGCTTAAACGTTGAAATGAATAGGAATAAATAAGTATTTTTTAACTGTGGTTTATATATATTTAACAAGACAAAATTTGTTTTAATTTTATTTGGACCTCAAAAATGGGTTTATTATTATTATTATTATTATTAATAATAATAACAACTGTCTGGTTTAATTGATGTAGTCGAAATGTCATCTCCCTGGTGCGTCTTTCCTTCTAAATCTGCTCCTTTTCAACCACCTCAAACTTTTTTCATGTGTGCTTCAAAGTCTTTCTCCTTTGCCTGGAAAAAAAAAAAAAACTCGTGTGCCTCTCTGGTTTCTGTCGCCTTGGTAGGCTCCTATCACTCGGGGTTTTTTTCCTTCTCCGAGGTCTGAGAAAGAAAGAGGATTAACTTGTGAACCAATGGAAATAAGAACTTAAACGGGAGGTAAATCTGGCCACTGTCTCTTTGTGAGGACCGTCTCTAAAGCAATTAAAGCGAGAAAGAGTTTCTTCTCAGCGCCTCTCCACCTAAAGCTCCTTAGAGCGACTAGAGCTGTCCAGCGCATCTGAAGGGCTTAAACGCCAAAAAACAGCTCCCCTTACCCTGTAGCCAGCCATGCACTGCTGAATAAAAGGTGGGGAAACAATGACCTCCAGTTGACGACCCAAAATTAAAAAAAAAAAATGTTAATTTGGCAAAGGAACTTGGGTTATTTTCCCTTTTAAAAGTCCTTTAACCTCATTTTAACATTAGAAAAGTGAGTAAACTCTTAAACCATCTGATCCAGGATAGATTTCTGCTCTTTCTTTATTGATTTCCTGTCAGGTTTTAACCCCTTTTTAGAAAAAAAATTATTCCTATTTAAATAATTCATATCTAAAGTGTACTTTCTCCTCTTGTTTCATGTCTGTATTTGATAGAATTTGAAGAACATCTCTAATGCTGGTGAATTCTGCTCTCTAATAGCTAATTAATACTCTTAATGATGTTTCTGCAACTTCATGAATACATTAGGTCTGCAATCCAGCAAGCCTCAGCCTCCCCGGCACCATTCAAGGGTATTTCAGCATCTGTTCATCCCAGGGCAATTAATCATTTTGATGTGTAGTTTAAAATCGACTTCTTGCGGAGACCTTTTTTTGACAAGAATAACAAAGCAATTTGCCAGGAGCCACCTCTTGGACACGTTATTAGCAGCAGTAAGACCCACTTTCCTATTTATTTGGAGAAAAAAAAAAGAAAGATAAATGAATTTAAAAAGACAGCGGCAGTTTTGCAGGTTTATTGTCAGCACCACGCCTCTGAATCCTCCTGAAATCCCTTTTATTGGTGACAAGATCTCAGGATCTCCTCAGCAAATCCCTCCTCTAAAAGTTTTCAACCTGTCAGTTTCCTCTAAAAGCTGTATAATTCCCCCTCTTTTCCTCTCTCCATCCATCCCCTTCTCTCTTTCTTCTTGCCCTCTTTTCTCCCTTGTCTCAGTCCTTCTGTCTCATTTCTTTTCCTTGCCTTCTCTCCTCTCTCTCTCTCTCTCGCTCTCTCTGGCCCGGATCCCTCTGCACAAGGGGCCCCATTGTATAGTCCTAATCCAGAGGCAACACAGCTTTAGGGACATGCAGGGATAAAAGGCCCATTAAGCCCACAACTTTATGGGGGCAAATCTCTCCCTAATCCTTCGCTTTATCTAAACAAAAGCCCCTCTGCCTTAATCCACCTATGTGTTGAAAAAAAGGAGAGGAAAAAACTGGAGCGAGTGGCAGAGAATGAGAGAGAGGAGAGAATGAGGAAGAAAAGGAGAGAGAGAAAATCTCACACACTGTAGGATTGAACTAGGAGAGATCATACAGGGAGGGTCGAAGTTTCCTGGAAGAGCTAAGTAACACTGACAAGCTTTCACCTGCATGAAGCAACTTTCACGTGTTAACTATAACTGCTGCACGAACCGTGATCCCCTTAAAGACACAATTATTATTTTGACCATGCACATAAATCCGCATACATGATACAAATGCATATAGATACTATAGGAGCAATGATGAAGTGTGATATTAAAAATGGCTCTGGTCTTTTAAATCATTGGAGAATGAGGTTTGTTACAAAAAGGCTTGAAAAGAGAGCATGAGGGTGTGTTTCTCAGCAGGAAGTAGTTGGGTGAAGATAACCGCAAGGTCACAGATGAAGAGAGTACAGCTGTATGCAAGAAATTAAACTTTATCACATATAACAGACATTTAAAACTGGAAAAATTGATAAGATATGCTATATGTCCAATCTGATCTTAATTGAAAATACAGGTTTGTATTTCTATGAGCATCACAAAACTCGACTAGAGCTTATAAGTGTATTAAAGCAGCAGTGGGTAGATATGGAGCAAATTAATAAAAAAAAGTTATTCTTATAAAACGTCACTATATCCTGATAGTAGTGCATGAGACAGGTAATCTGAAAAAAATCATGTGCCTCTGTGTCCTCCGGTGCTCCTAACGGCATCTGCAATATTTCACAGACCGGAGGAAAACAACCAATCAGAGCCGAGCTGGAGCCTGCCGTCTCTGAGCAGCTGTCAATCACTCCTGAACTCCGATCAATCGGTCAAACTAGGCAACGCTGATCAAATATGAATCAATATTCTGTTACTGTAATGCCTATTTCTCACCTCAAATGCTTTCAGAAACATCTTGTAGTGTACTGTTTAGCTGTAAAATGAGAAAGTTGGTGACCCGGCAGCCATGTTGAGAACAGTTGAGGAAATACCAAGCACCGCCCACCAGCCGGAACAGTACCATGTTGCATCATTTCAGATAGAAACACCACATGAGATGTCAGTGGACAAGGGGGTCAAAAAGGGAGTGAGACTTCAGCTCATTCTTAGGACTTCTTGAACGTGTACTTCCATGTCTACAGTCTGATATTTTTTATATCAGTAGCTACATTTCTAGTTCCCTCTTTTGTCCTTTTAAAGTGTTTATATTTGTGTTTCACTGTAAAAAAAAACTTCCCCAACTACCCACATGTGATACTCTCTTCTCACATCTGTATATTCCAAATACTGTTTAACCCAGGTGTGGCTCTTCTTCCTCTTATACCCTCTGCTAATATTGACACAAGGTGTGGCCTCCTCTGCCCAGATTCCAATTAAAGAAATGGGTTCACGAGGCCAAAACCTTAACAGCGATGACAAAGCTTAAGCTCCTCTGTGGAGCCAGAATCCCTTCACTTCCTCTAAAACATCTGTCTTTACTACAGAAAATCCCGCTGTATCTGCTCCACTAGACGGACAATCAGACCCTAATCTGGAGCTGCAGACTGAGAGCTCAAGTCTGATGGTTTTAGTCAGAGCTCTGAGGGATAGGTGGTGAGACCGGCTGATACCTGCTGCATTAGCCATAAATACCGACACTGAGAGAGATTGATAGGTTTCGGCAATGATTTCTCCTTCTGGAAAAGCCTTTTTTCCTTTTAAAATGAGATCTTTTCAGAATAAAATGTCCCACCAATCTGTCAAAAATGTCAAAAGCCTTTCACTTCTTTTACTTTCAGCGTGGCACTCATCATGTTGCCTTCATTAACACTCTCAATTACCGTCTCCTCTCCGGCTCCGTTCCTTCCTAATAGAGCTAACACAGAGTTAATGAAGCAAATAGTTGGGCCAATTTAGTCATTAGAGACAATTAAGACAATCCAATGCAATCCAACTCAGAGCAGGAGACGAGCAGAGTAGTCGTGGGGGAAATCCAACAACCAGCCACCCAAACCAAGCACATAGTCTTCAGCAGAGTCAGCCGGTGGAGAGAGAGAGAGAGCTTTCCACTGGATTGAAGGAATTTTCCCTCTGGTGGTATCACCCGTAATACTTGAACCATTATAAGGCTGATCAGCAGCTGGCTGGAGGCATCTCTGTTTCCACCGTGCAGGGATTACACCTGGCCTCAGGAGGAGGAAAATGTTTCCCAAAGAGGCAGGCAGACGGAGAGGCAGACACAAGGCAGCCTGGATGCATTCCACCACAATAAAGTATAAATCCTCCTCTTCACAGCGTATTACAGGAATGAACATAAGGGATTGTGTCATTGTTGCCCTATAATCTGGCTTTAAACTCCTTGTTTTACAAATGGTCCTCTTTAAAAAGCTCTTTCTTTTTGTGTGGGTCTTTTTTTCCCCCACTCTCTTCATCCTGTATTAACCTGCCGTTTCCTCATCAGCCGTCTTTTATTTTTTTTGTTCCTATGCATTTCAGATTTGGGGGTGTATAACTATCTATTTGTAGAATTCCCTTGTGTGAAAAATGTTTAATTACACACAAGGGAAGTGGATCTACTCTGCTTCTAAAGGACTTGTGCATCGTAGTTCCTATTAGCCGTTAGTGATAGTGTGTTCCTAATTTGGCGTGTCACCAAAATAGACCGTTCACACTGCAAGGTATATGCTAGGATATTATAATATTCCAAATGCCTTTCCATGTGTCCTTGCCCTCAAAAGCTAAGGGTAATATCCTCTCCTGCTTTGGAAGTGGAGATGGAGGCACTTTTTTCTGTTCGCTGAACAGGCAGCCTGCATGAAATAAGTCCTGATAGAAATGCTCGAGCTGTCATCTTCTCTTGTGTCTCCACCTCTTCTGTCTTTACTGAGCCTGAATACATCGGATGTATTTGAGACCTAAGAAATTCAAACAGTTATCCCAATTAATGATTGGAAACTGTATACAAAACATCTTTGCCCCGCGGATGAGTAAAGCAGCATTCACTTTTCACATAAAGAGAATTAATGGTCCCACTTTAAGGCACCATTTATAATGGCTTACCAAGTTGTAACTAATGGCTTGTAATTCATTTAATAATACCTTATATATGAACTATTCTAAACTACCAAGGAGGGCAACTTTGGGGTTGTGAGTATTCATAATGCATTGATGCCATCAAGTCTTCACTTCTAAAAGTTAATTTGTAAATTATATTTTAGTGATTTTGAGGGAGGAGGACAATCAGCAAAATTAAGTAATCAATTAAAGGTCCAGTGTAGGACTTTGGGGGATTTATTGTCAGAAATGGAATATAATATTCAGAACTATGTTTTCATTCGTGTATAAATACCTGAAACTAAGAATCCTTGTGTTTTCGTTAGCTTAGAATGAGTCATATCTACATAGAGAGCGGGCCCTCTTCATGGAGTCTGCCATGTTGCTCTGCCATGTTTCTACAGTAGCCCAGAACGGACAAATCAAAAACTGACTCTAGAGAGATGACTTTTATTTTTTTTTTATGTGACCCACCATAGTTCTCCGACATGCTTGGAGAGGGAGGGGTGAGCGGAGGGGTATTCAGTTGGTTGCAATCTGCAACCTCACTGCTAGATGCCGCTGATTCCTACACACTGCTCCTTTAATGGCTTAGTAATGATATACAAAGCAATGGCTCTATGGATGTCAGTCTGTCAGTCGGTCTATCAGACATGCATGGTCCTCAGAGGATACATCGTAAAGACTTTGGTGATCCCCTGACCTTTCATCTAGCACCGTCATCGGGTCAAAATTCGTATCTGTCCAATGTCCATGTAAATCTAAGGATGTTGCCATTGTTTTCGCATTTCCATTAGCAAAAGTTGTGGATGTTACCAATAGAACTACTCCATTTTTGGTACCACCTTGTTTGAGGTTCCAGGAGGAGGAGGTGGAGTTAAAACACTGCGGACCACTGATTTGTCAGAGAGAATCATCACTATTGCGACATGGGACATCCTGCACAAACCCGCCATTTAAAAAAAGCCAAACTGACGTCAATAGCGACTCCGACCCAGATTTTAAAGAATGGCAGCTCGCAAAACTATACCATACACTACACCGTATACAATCGACAAGATGCAGACATTCCTCTGTTTGGTTGCCATTGAAATAATCCAGGGAGTGTCCCGCTGAAGATGATGTCACAGCAGTTTCATGTGCCATCGCTACGGCGATTGGCTGAGAATCCCACCTACACTGAGGGGGTACTATCTGCAGTGGAAACACGGCATAAGGAAAAAGAAAGAAAGGTACCAAAAGTGAGTCGAGTCTAGTCGAGCAGAGCTGTACCATGCAGTAGAAGCACAGCTTTAGACCACAAGGAAGAAGCCCCATACATCTTCTTTGAGACGCCATAATGATTCTCCATGAAACTTTCTGCTCGCTTTGACTATTAGGCAGTAATCAAGTTACTTTGACAGGCATTTAAACAAAAGAAGCTCTTCATCAGTTTCTTATTAAGATGCGTTAGTTGTGGTGATTGAGACTCCTGATAGATTAGAGAAACAAGCAACTGTGACTGATAAGTGGCTCGCTGACTGAAATGATTTATGGAATATCAATGTTTCGGCTCGCTCTGAAGTCGAGCCTCTTTCGTTATAGAGAACAGAAAATTAAAGTTTGATGACTTTGCTCTTTACGACTGAACAGAATTATGGTACAAAACACAATTTTAGTCACCAAATTAGCAGTTGAACAGTAATTAACAGTTACATCAGTGTTGATTGGTCCTTCTCTCTTTCTCTCAGACACTCTGACAGATTAGGGGTGAGGCCAGGCAGCAAGTCTGGTTCCAGCCCGCTGTCCTCTGGTAGTCTCTTCACTCCATCTCTCTCCCTTGTTTTCTCCGTCCTGCTCCTTGTTTGAGTCTCAGAGGCCCCGTCGCTCCCTCCTCTTCCTCCTCCTCCTCCTCTGCTCTCTCCATCGCCTCTGAAAGGAGCCTTGCTGGGCCCAACTGTCTGTCTAACGAGCTGGGCAGGACGGTCACAGTGGGGTGTGCGATTGTGTGTGTCAGTGTGTTTACACTTGTGTATATGTGCTTGCAGTGAGCGCTTAGTGTTTTTTTTTTTTTTAGGGCGTCTTCCCATGAAAACGCACTTTAGGCCGTATTTGTTGTCACCCCTTTTTCTCACCTCATACACACATAGACAAACAGACAAACAAACACACATGTTGTCACCTCTCAGTGATCCTCCAGCACTCTTCCACAGCAGGGAGCAGAGGGAGGAGGTGGAGCAGGAGGCTAATGGATATGTTTGTTTACCTATTTGTCCTTGACATGATCAATTGATCAGCAGGCTAATTCACTGCCACCATGGGCTCATTACATTTCCATTTAAATTGCAAATGGATTTCTTCGATGCTTCATCTTCCTTTTCCCCGTTTCATACAGCGTGTGTGTGCGGCGTGGATGTACAGTAGAGGTGTTTGACACCTCTGGAGCTCAAACACTGCACAACGTAATGCCCTCACCTCACCCGCGTGAATTTATTTGTGAGCACAAGACAAAAGTTTTATTTCGGAAGTGAAAACTCATGTAAGCCACCTCTGTCTTTGCTTTCCTTATTTTCCATTTTGTATGTCGTACAACAGGGATAATTATACCTTCATCATGAAGTGGATGTCTGTCATTAAGTGGCTCTCACACACAGTCCCCTGGGAGAAGTGTGAGCTAATTCCTGGGCAGTAAAAGCCTGTGATTATGCGTTGCTGGGAAGATTACAGTGAACGATTACTGATGTGGAATTTAAACTGTAGGGAATGAACAGCCAAATTGAGCAGCAGCAGGAGATCGACATTATCGCAGATGAGCTTCTGGTAAAGCTGTTTGGGGCTGCAGAGCTGCACTTTGAATACATTTAAACATCTGTTCTGGACATTTGAACACTGTGGGGTGGAAAGTTCAATTTTTATTCATTTTAACTAGTATTTTTTTTTATTCTAAAGGAATATATCGACATTTTGGGAAATGTGCTTATTCTCTTTCTTACCGCTCACATATCTGTTATTAATATGAAGTGGGAGTCAGTATACAGTTAGCTTAGCATAAACAGCTGCTGGCTTTCAGGCTAGTCTCATACAGCGTTTATAGCTATACCTACGAAAAAGTATTGCACTGTAATTCGTATCCCACAAAATCAATTTATATGTAATCCACGTAATTGTGAGCCAGGATGTATAAACAGCGACAAACACTTTGTAGGGTGGAGGTCTGGGTGGATGGATGGGTCAAAAAACACAGAACTTTTGCTCTGAAGACCAGAAGTCAACGTTGATTTAGTTGTCACATAACTTCTGTACTTAAGTTACGCCACTTCTGTAGTTATTTACGATCTTTTCCTAAACCTAACTAAGTTGTTTTTGGCTCGTAACTTCCGTACTTAAGTTACACCACTTCCGAAGTTATTCACAATATTTTCCTAAACCTAACTGAGTTGTTTTTTGTCACGTTACTTCTGTACTTAAGTTCCGCCACTTCTGGTGTTATTTTAACCCAAACCTAAAGCTAACCAAATCTATCTTTTCCTAATCCTAAGTAGTTTTATTTTGAAAAGACTGGAACAGAAATTGACTCGTGCGTCACATGTCGCTGGACATTCATAGGAAAACGCATGAAAAATTAGGAATAACTTTTTGTAAGAAATCCTACGAACTACTGTATGAGGATACGTTGTGGCTGTAGCTTCATATGTACCATACAGACATGAGTGGTATCAAACGTCTCATCTAACTTGGCAAGAAAGCAAATAAGCGTATTTACCAAAATGTGGAACTCTTCCTTTAAGTGTGAGAAGATAAACCAAGCACACTCAAAATAGTTAATTTCTATTATTCCCATTTAGCACTGAGCTCTGGTATTACTAAAGTTGAAAATCTACGGATAGACAAATGGACGAACGGAGGGACGGATACGTGAATGGCAGGGTCTTTACTATGACATCTCATGGGATTCATTTGTTTCATTGGCTTGTTTGGCTGTAATGGGCTTTATATGATGACTCCTCACCCCTGTCAGATTCCACCATGATCCAAACAAACACACACATTCATCACCATCTAACACACACACACACACACAAACAAACACAAACACACACACAAACACACACACAAATGCACACACACACACACGCACACACACACACACACACACACACACACACACACACACACAGAGCTCCGATCAATGGTCATAAATTTGATCCCTGACAAGCCTGACACTTGCACCCACGAGGCCTTTGGTCACTCTGTTTCTCTTGACCACTCCTTATGCAACACACACTCACACAACACACAAGCACTTTTTCCCCTCTCTCACACCTTCCTTCCCCTGACACACTTGTCAAGGACCTCGTTGACCCCTGACCCCGCCCCACTTGGCACCGTTATTGATTTTTTTCCTCCGACCCTCTCAATCTGGGATGAAGAAGAGTGAGAACGGGAGAATTAGTCGCCATAGTCAGGTATGACGGAGGGGACGCCGAGGATGAAGGAGGGGGGCGATCGATGCGCGCTGATGGCTGAGCTTGCAGCAGCAGAAACGGTCAGTCGTGGAGAAAATCAAAAGGGCTTGAGGCGAGATGTGTGAGCGACACTGATGGGGGGGCGAAAGAGGGGGGACATGGGGTAGGCTGGAGGGAGGCGCTGTTTGTTGTCTCGTCATGTTTTGCCTTTTTACAAAGTATTTATTGATATTTTACTAAACACGTCACAAAATAATGGCAAGTAGTAGTGCTAAAGATGAAAGAGAGGAGAGAAAAGTATTCTGTTACATCACTTAAAGTGGGAATGTTTCTCCACAGAGTACAACTTTCCTTTTTGTTATGATACGTACATGAAATAAAGCAGCATTTGTCGACCATTTTCACACCACTCTCACCACTTAGCTTCATTCCAGACGGCCATGTCGTTGTGAAAATATCCGTGTTTTGGAATGATCAGATGAGATGAAGATGAAAAATGAGACAAGCCTTCTGTGTTTGTCCTCTTGACTTTACTCGTTAGCTTGCTCTCCTCACTTCCATTTCTCTCCTCTTGCACTGATTTGTTTAAAATGAACAGCCAATCAGAGCGATTTCTCTCACCGACGGGCTCCGTCGATTCAACATGGCAGACTAGAACCGACAGAGCGAGACACACCACAAAAACTAGTCTGACAGACACTCACCGAAGGCCCCAACCTGGCCAGCGGCTGACTGTCGGCTTTGTGTGTCAGGGCCTTTACCTGTTTCTCTTGGCATCCTCAATTTTCACAATCATTTTTCAGTAGATTCTCTATTTTTACCCCGTCAAACTAAACTCCCATTGGTTGTTGTTTGACATTTTAGATTTGCAGGAGCACAAATTAACCAGACCAACCCCAAAGAAATCTGTGATTGAAGCGGTATTCAAAGAAGGTGTCAAGGTTTTTGATATACAATGACCTGTAAGGCTGCTTTAAAGACTGCATAAATACCATCCACTTTGACCCGATCCTTTGAGCATCATGCTATTCTTTACTGCCACTTCACGGCAAAAACAAAACATATCAATACCACATGAACAAATGTCCATGTCTGTCTTTCTTCTTTTATGTTTGTCACTTAGAGTACACAGTTGAAAATGGTTCTGTGTGGAGTATCTTTGTGTTTAGCAGATAAAGTCAGATTCACATCCAAGATGACACATCACCTCCCTTTGTCTTTGCTTGTTTTTGCAAGTCACACACGGATGCATCACATCGATGTTTGTTTGATATGTGTGCGCTCTCTCTTTAGTGGTAAGCAAAAGCTTTTTAAGCAACCGTGGGTCCTTTTTTTAACGCGGCTTGCAATAATCCATCCCCGCTCCTCCGCTCCACCACCACCACCTCCTCATGGATCAGGTTAGAGATTTCACAGCAGTGTTGGAGGTGACACACTTAGACATAATCTTTTTTTTTTCTTATTTAATTTCCCACCATCCTCTCAGCTGATTCTCCCCCTGTCACTTTAGACGCAGCTGAGAGACTGATTTGGCTTCCGTAATCTCTTCTTGCATTCCCCCCGCCCCCCTCTCCTCTACTGGAAGAAACCTCGAAATATCATAAGGAGATTATTTCATTCGTAATTGATTGAGTGGCTCCTCACCACAGACCAAGATACTTCAAAGTGTCTGAATTAAGACTTGGGGTGGGGTGACTGAGGCGGGGAGGGGTGCGAGAAGGCAACGTGGCTCCGTGAGGCTACCGCCGGGGTCGAGCAGCTGAGCCTCTTCGGCTGGCAAATAAGAGTTGAGTCTGATCCTGTGATGGCAGCTAATTGGCTAAAGCAAAGACGTATCGGTCAGGGGAACATTTAGATGAGGCTCCTCAGCTCCTACAGACTGGTTCTCACACTCGGTCGACTAAGGCAGATACTTATGAGGAAGAAGTTTGTAAACTTCAGACGCCATTAGCTTTTTTCCAGACAAGTTTTGATGCAGTTTTCAGTCTTTTGGCATGCATTTTCTGAAGATTTTTGCTGTTCGAGGAATAGTTTGACATTTTGGGAAATATGCTTAGTCGCTTTCTTGCCAAGAGTTATATGAAAAACTGAATATATGTATGTATATATAAATATGAAGCTGGAACCAGGAGACGTTAGCTTAGCAATTATACTGAAAGTGGGGGAAGCAGCAAGCCTGGCCCTTTCTACAGGTAACAAAATCTGCCTCCCAGTACTTCTGAAGCTCAATAAGTTATATCTCTTTTGTTTAATATGTATTTAAAAAACAAGGAAGTGCAAAAAAACAACAAGTTTTTGTTTTACTGAAGGTTATGTGTGGGACTATTTCTTGGCTGGGTGCAGTGACTTCCTGGACTTCCTTTTTATGCGTACAATTTTGTACAGATTAAACAAATGGGATGTAACGTGTTCATAATGAGGTTTAGAGCTGCTGGTAGGCAGATTGTGTTACCTTTAGACAGAGCCAGGCTAGCTGTTTCCCCTTGTTTCCAGTCTTTATGCTAAGCTAAGCTAACCATCGCCTGGCTGTAGCTTCATATTTAACAGGCAGAGTGGTATCTTCTCTTCTTACTATCAGCAAATAAGCATATTTCCCAAAATGTCAAACAATTCCTTTAAAAGGCAGACGGGATCCAGAATTTGTGTCCATTATTGACCACAGTGCTCGATCCTGCAGATTCCTAGCTTCCTGAGCGCTCAGCATTTGAACTCCCAGTCTGCTCATACCTTCGTGCAGCCTTCGAGCTCTTCCCTTGGCTGTGGAGATGCCGTTGACCCCCCGTTGTCTGCAGAGTCAATCCAAGTATCAGGTTAAGCATTATCCCACCGCTCCCTATCCCGGGGGAACGCACAGATCCCAAATGATCACTTATGAGTCTGAAGGAAAGTCTTTGGGACCTGAAAGAGAGAGGATGAGAGGGACAGTCTCTCCAGTTTCCATTTCATATCTTTTCACCCCAAATCACCCATCTCTAATTTTCTCTCCTCTCTTTTCCCCCCTTTTCTCTTCTCCTCATCCTTTTGTCCCTCCATCACCCCATTCCTCACTATCAGTCCTGACCCAATGCTGATCTTAATCCTCTTACCTCACGGCTCCATTACCCACTTCAGCCATTTTTGCATATACACCAAAGAAAGAGGGGCTCCTCTCCTCTTTCTCAAACCCCCCAAAGCTCAGTCCTCCAATCTCCCGCAAATATAGATCCCCCCAAACCTCTGCCACATATACCATTTCTTATTGTATATGATTTCATTTTCAATCAAATGTGGATGTTTCTAAATCGGAGGAGGCAACGAGGCTTTGGAGGGAGGGGGTAAATTATTCGTACCCCTTTTCTTCTTCCGAGCCCTCATCCAAATTGAAAATGGCGTAAGTCAGTTCCCAGGCGGGTGTGGCCGAGCTGTGGGATTATCTCCTGTTTTGTGTTGTTTTTAATCCCTAAATGCCACTTCTGGTCCCATCACGGCTGATAGGGAAATGCAAACGTATCCCCACACTGCTCATTTGCTGTGTAGTAATTTACCACGTCATTGTTGGTAACGTAAGTGAACAAGAAGTCATCCTTCAGGCCATTTCTTTATTTATCTGAAACATGCTGTTTCATGCTCTGTAATTCATCATGTCAGCCATCTCCCTTTCAATGCCGCTGTTTATGATCTCTTCTTTTTCCTCCCCTTTCTTTCCTTTCTAATTTACTGTTTCTCTCTCTCAAGGGAGAGATTAAGCCCTAATCCCCTGATGTCCCATGGTTAATTGATATGATTTAACTATTACAAGGCCCTGGGTGGTTCCACACTGCTACCTCAGAGAGCGTGCACCCTCCGCTGAGAACCACGACCTTCCCTCGTTCCCCCATCCAACCCTCCCCTGGCGCCTCCCCTCCGTCCCTTCAATCCTCCTTTTTCTCTGCCGCCTTTCCTCCCATCTATCTCTTTCATCTCCCATCTTGTTGTGCCTCCCTTTTCCCTCCACCATGTCCCCACTTCTTTTCTACCACCCTGACACCCCGTTTTCTTGCTCCCGAGGGTCACCATTCAGGAGCAGTTATCGGAGCACACTGGGAGTTTGTCTGCACCTCGAGACCAAAAGTTCAGTTGAAAGACTTTATACAGCCCTAAATGCCTCGGGATGTAGGCTATGTATATAATCCGAATTGTGTTTGAGTATGAAAATAAAAGGACCACCTTTTCTGTTCACTAGTGTGACACAAGAGGACAACACAAAGCTACATAGATACAACAAATCACCAGAACACAAACCAATAGTTGATGTACATGTGGACGTAATACTCAGTGCATGACATGTTTGAATGATGATCTGAAAATGACTTTCTTACAATTATTTTATGATTTTGTCTGCCTATTATTAAAAAAATGTCAGAGCTTGGTTGTGTTTACCAAATGAGCTCCCAGGCTGTTCTTTAAAAGGACAATAACTTTTGAATCTTTCATTAATGATATTGCCACATGCTGCTGAGAACCTCTGATGGCTTAAGGTCGTGGAGGCAAGAAGTGAAACCGCTGTGTGTATCTCAGAGCGGATTTCAAACTAAACCACGATGGAAAATCCCAGGATTTTCGAGCATTTCCCACAACAAATCCAGCGATTAGTCTGCATCTCTGTTGCTCATAATCTGCAAATCTTGTTTGTGCAGTAGCAACATGATGCCATGAAAATCCCATAAAAAGAGACTCTAATAGGTTTTATGTGTTTCTTTTACACTTTCTGCATTTTTGTTGTTTTAAATGAATGAACTAAATCAGTTTGTTAATGTCTTTTACCTCCCTCACACTGTCTTTTACTCGCTCGTGTAAACATTTAATCAGCATGTGGAGCTTATAGTCGGTAGTTCTTTGTAGATTAATAGTTAAATATGATAAACATGATCTAATTTAAAGGAATTGTGCAACAATTTTGGAAAATTCGCTTATGGACTTTCTTGCTGAGAGTTAGATGAGAAGATGGCTTTCATGTCTTTATAGTAAATAGAAGGCTAGAATTGTGAGACAGTTAGCTTAGCTTAGCATAATGACTGGAAACAGGGGGAAACAGCTAGCCTCGTCCAAAGGTAAAAACAAAAATCTGCCAACCGGCTTCTCTAAAGCTCACTAATTAACACGTCATATCTTGGTTTGAAATTGACCTGTTATAGCAATTTTTTTTGTGTTGCATACAAACTAGATGTCATGCTCATTCACTTGTGGTATGTGACTGTTCAATTGTCTGCTTGTATTGTTTATTTTTATTGTTGTAACAATGTCTGTGCTGCCCTCTTGGCCAGGTCACTCTTGGTAAAGAGATTTTAATCTCAATGAGTTTTTTACCTAGTTAAATAAAGGATATATATTGTTTAATTTGTACAAAAACAGAAGCATAGAAACATTTGGGGGTTATGTGCCGTACATATTTCTTCAAGTCTCTGCTGGTTGCCTGGTGACTACCAACTTTTCTACACTTCTGTAAGGATTAAAATGAAATACAACATGTTAGTGAGCTCCAGAGATGCTGGTAGGGAGATTTGAGTGAGCATGTATGAGTTTGTGGTGAAGAAGAGCTTTTATTTGACACTCTTACATTCCTCATATACATCCCTCTGCCCCTAAACCTGTGCAGAGTGTGTTGACTCTATTATCAGTCCGGTGCTGAAATGTTACACCCCGACTGCAAATACGTAACATGAGCTTCCTCTCACCGCATCTCTCTCTTCTTCTTCTTCTCTCATCTCTTTCCTTCTTTCTCTCCTTCCTCTAATCATTTTCAGGGAATGGCAGAGTCTCACGCATGTCCACCACACACACACACACACACACACACATCCCTGCCTACCTGCACTGAAACCTGAGAGTGTGTCGGTGTAATCACCGTCATATTTCTCAGGCTGATGGAACATTCTGCCGAGGTCCGAAAACATAATAAATAGAGGGCCGCACTGTCTGCTCTCGGCTTTAGCATGCATTTGTAATGTGATCATTGTCGAACCCGCAACCTCCCCGTGTGCTTTTATCGTCGGCTCAGCTCACAACATCCTTCACTCAGCTTTAAAAAAAATACTTTATACTTTAGCCTTATGTTGTCCTAAATTTAAAGAAAAATATCTTAATATCGTTTGCCTTCTTTCAGTGCTTTGAAAAGTAAGTTTATCTCGAGAAGTTGGACTCAAGTATGAGCATCATCTAAAGAAAAAGAAAGTAACAATGAATGAACAAGGCCTTGTGTTTTTGGTGTTTGTGTGGTTGTGTCAGCTGAGGACTTGGTTCCTCGGCGATCTCTGTGTAGGTGTTGAGGGAACATGTCATCGGAGGGATAGAGGTGTTTGGGGTTTGGAGTGTCAGTGGCGGGGGAGGGCTGAGAGGGTATCAGTGTGTGTGTCCATGAGTGTATTCAGGGTCGTGTGTGTGTGCGTTGCCCCGCCGTTTACCTTTTGGCTCACCTAAATGTCTGCCTCCACTCGTCTTTCTTCTCCTCCCACTCATCCTCACTGCCCTGCTCCTCGTAGCCCCCGTAAGTCGCTGAGGTATTTCCACAGCAGCGTGTCAGTGTTAATATTTACTCTGATCTCATGGCTGGACAGAGGAGCTCCTCCTTGTCGCCTGCAGCGTACACCTCTCATAACTCGCCGGCCATGTTTACAACACTGAGCGCCAAAACCTGGATGTATGAAAATAGAATTGGCTACAATAAAACTCCTGTTTTATTTCAAGCATTGAAATGTGTGTGGTTGTGTTTTGATTCTACACCAAAGATTATAGCAAAATTTAATTGAAGAAAGAACCTGTTGCATTCAGCAGCAGTGGAAAAAGTTGGAATTATGTACAGCAAACCTACACGCATATGTCTCTGCTAACTTAAGGGTGTTATGAATAACCGTAGACTCATAGAGGAACCGATGCGTACACCTCCTAAATTTCAACAATGCATTATGCTGACCTGCTTAAGTGAGCTGATTGGTTGATCCAACTCCTGTAGGGAGGTGGGTTCAAAACGGACGACAAAAGTGTAAATGTTACACAAGTTGAAAAGAAACAGCGTTCGTGCAGACTGGAGAAGTAGTCTTCAGTCTTAAAGGGACTGTTTGTGAGAATTAGAAATTGCTTGTTAACAGTGACACCTGTGGCCATTAAGTCAACGATGAGTCAGCGTCCTGTTGCTTGCGCTTGTGCTCGCACTACGTAGATGCCATCGAGCATTGGTCAAAACAGTGAGGCAACACACAAGGCTGAACATGATTGACAGCTAAAACCACAATATCACTATATATTGGCAGTAATGTGAGCTTACCTGTCCAATAGGAATTTTGTCTGCTCGAGGTCTGTTTTGATACCAAAAACCAAACGAAGGTCCCTCCATGCAGCGAAGGCCTGGCCGATGTTGATGTTGAGCTGAAGGGACTAAAGGCACTTACGAGCGTGCATGACGTCACATCCGTTGGATTTTCCTGGAAAAAAAACATCCGGCACTATTCACATTAAAGCAGTCTGCAGACTGATGGAGGAAACCCAGAAAGTCACAGAAGGTGTCATTCTTTAGGGTATGTTACAATTTGTTCACGCATTGGCAATAAAAAATGATTGAAAAACGTTTATATTTGTAAAAACGTACACACAGTCCCTTTAAGAGTCACATATCCCTTATTCAAAACACAACTGATTTTGTCATAGCAATGCATTATGGTCTGTTACTGGTCTCTTAGCCTCCTCTGAAAAGAATTTCTTCTTAAATGGTTGAACTTCGGTGCAAAATGGCAACTTCAGAAAGATAGCCTTGCACTTCCATTCTGACAGACTTACAGCCAAACCTGACATTTATATTGACTTGTTAAGAAATTTAAAAATGAAAAAAGCTTAATTTTTTTTTTATAAAAGAACTCCGCACCAAACGAAATGAGCCTTTTTGTGTTTTAGTGTTGAATATGTCTATAATCTAGTCATTTCTTTATGTGCCTGTGTGCTTCGCAGCGCGGTAGTATGTCTGATGTTAGAGTGTTTATCTTTTCAAAGCGGCGTCTCCATGGAGCTGAGTTGTCTCGGTCAAACCTCTGGGTCACGGGGTCGTGAACCCTGGGTAAACTTCAAGCTGCTGCCTCCCAGCAGGAGAGAGAGGCCCAGTCAGTGTGCTCAGCAGATCGGCTGCAGATCAACTATAATGCTGCACTGAACATGAGGCAACATCACAGAACTCACTAACGGTGTAAGAATACTAGGAAATTACACCTATGGAATTTTTTTTTAAGTTTTGTTGCAGCATGTGAGGTTTAGGTAAAAGTTAATTTGTTGAAATCCTGTTTACAACTGTGCTTTTAAAATATTTTAGGCAAAAGCTTATGCATATTTTATATTGGCAGAGCTGTCAGCTATAGACTTGCTGAAAAATCCCCTTCATATGCCACAAAAGACGCAACCCTTGTTATTTTTATTGTTTATTGTCTATTACCCCTCTCTAACTTTTATCAGAGAGAGTTTAAAAGTACTCCATCAGTCCTTCGGTCCTGTCTTGTGTCTTGTGTTTCTCTCAATTCGTTGTTTTCTCTGCTATTACAGCAGACTATCCGACTTTTAATTGGCCCCTGGCAACAATTTGACAGTCGATAGAGCAACGACCCTCATTAAACACCTATTTCACTTCCATTTGGTATCAAGAGAAAAAAAGAAACAGAAAAAAAACAATCAGCAGAGTCTGACTTTTGATTGAGAACAATGATGATTTAGTTAAACTGAAAATCCAATGCCTCCCTCCCTCAGCCCTGCGATCAGCACAGAAAAACACCTTATCCAGTCGATCCTACAGAAAAAAGAAAGGGGGGAGGAGAAAAAAGAAAAGCTGGCTCCTTTTCTTTATCCCCAAAGCAGGATAACAGCCCGCGTTAGGGGAATATCCACGCCTGCCAATTGCAGTAATGGCCCCTAATTCCAAATTAATTCAGTCTAAATGAACTGTCAGAGGGAGATTGATTTGTTGGAGCTGCTGTCTTGATGAGTGCTGTCGTGGGAGGGGGTGATTAGGCGCTGAGGCCTGCGTCGCTCTCCCACAGCCTGAGGCTATGAGGCTAGATTTTTATATATAAATATATATTTTAGACCTGGACCAGAGCAGTGGCAACACCAGCTGTTTCTGGGATGACAGGTAAGGGGACATGTGACCGCTTGGGGATGACGTCCACTGAGTAGGTGAACGTGGGGAGCAACCGATCTGGGGCACATTTTCGTGGAATTGATGGGACAATCTGACGCTGAGGGGGAGGTTGATAAGGCTTCTGAATAGAGTGTGACTTGTATAAAGAGAGAACTTCCCGCAGAAATACCCACAAAGACCACCTCGCTTTCCTATTTTTTCACAGTGTGTTTCATCTATAAATTGAATTCCAGCCTCCTCCACACCAAAAAAAGTTGCTTCTGCATATAGTTCCAGGCTTTTTCGACGAAGACAACCTTATTAATAGGCTCTCTTCAAAGTTAATTAGCTGTGGAAACGAGGCCAGGGGCACTGGCGTTTCTACCCCAGAGGACTTTGCTATCCCCGCTGATTCCCGGGCTAGGCTAATTATTTCCCAATAACCTTACTTACTGGCCATGCTCCCTCCTCTGGGCCTGAGCCTAACAAGCGTCACCCTGCAACTCGAGAGGCTGTTCTGCTTGGAAGTTTTTAGCCACCTGCCTCTCCGCATGCCCGCCACCGCAGACATGATTTCCTCCTCTTCCTCCTTCTGAGAGGAAGCGAGTTCAGAAGCTCTCGGAAGGCGAGAGGGCGGCGGTGGCTTTCCGAAGGCGCTGCTGTTTGATGTTGAAAATGAAATTCCTTCAAATTCGCCATTAACGCTATTACTTAAAGTATTGGACACACTCCTAAGTATCCCAATGGCATTATGTCTGCTGTCATTAATTTTGCCCTCCCCTGTAGCTCTCCCTGCAAATATCGATATCAAGAAAAACCCTAAATAGTTAACCTTATTACCCTGGCTGTTTATTTTTGACTGTTTATTTACTTATACTTATTTATATATTTCCTCTCCCACACCCAAAGCAGAATTGTCTGCTCTCATATATGAATAAATATGGGCCACATACATATTCTGAGGGCTGAAAAGCTGTTTATCATGCAAAGAGGGAACATCAGAGGCTAAGAGGGGAGGTGGCTAAAATAGGGCTGAGCTATTAGAATAGATATTAGAATATATTAGAAAATTAAATGTGAACTTGTGATCCTTTGACATACTTGAAGATGAAAGGAGAGAGAAACTAACACTTTAAAGACCAACATTTGAGATAACCGTTAGCATATAAAATGGCATTTTCCAGGTGAAAGTCATGATAATTATTGGAGTGTAGCATCACCATTTAGAGCAGACATGAATAAAGTCAGTCTATAATATATATTTCTGACCCTTTATGCTGTATTTGTCCTATCAATTAGTGCATGTTTGTTTCTACAGGAGTGTTTTTCTCATTCGGCCATACTGCATTAATCCCCCTTTAAAGCTGTCCCACTACAATCCTCACTAAGCACACAGCCTGAGGCCGATGCTTACAAGCTGCCCTGCTGTACATACACTAACAGACACTAATGGTCACAGAAACATGTTTTTCTTCTTCATTGATATCATAACAGATTAAATGCGAGGTTTCTTCATAATAACTGAAGGATGCATGACAAGTATCTTTGGTAAGTTGGTTGTTTTTTTGCAGACTTGTCATACATCCAGCTTTAAGTCCCGTTAATTCCTGACGGCCTCCAGAACAACACGAGCTAAGAGATGTTTTGTCGGATAAGAAAAATATCTGATGTGAGATGCTACTTTGTTGTTCTTGTAATCTTTCGCCGCTACAAATATTTTCGTCAGATCGAGCACAAAGTGAGTTTGGAGTAGAATGACTTCTTGAGGTTTTAGTGTACCAGATATTCAGAGAAAAACAGATTATTAAAGATCCCATATCAGTCTCATTTTCAGGTTCATGTTTGTATTATGGGTTTCTACTAGAACATGTGTACATGATGTAATGTTCAAAAAACCCTTTACTTTCCTCTTACTGTCAGTCTGAATATACCTGTATTCACCCTCTGTCTGAAATGTTCCGTTTTTTTAGCGCATTTCAACGGAATTGCGGAATTGCGTTGCTAGGCAACAGTTTGGGTCCATGTTTACTTCCTGTCAGCTGATAGTATTTATATACACTGCAACAGGAAATAAACTGGGACACATTTAGAATGTTTTTGTTTAAAACTGTTTAATGATCTATATAACTGTATATTTGTGACATTACAAATTGAGTTTATTTGTTCTGTTCCTTACGGTATTGTGGTTTAAGGACGTTTATCCGTTTGACTTTCAAGAGTTTCGAATTTGAGCACAACACTGCAGCCTACAGTGAAAACAACATTATAAACAGTGATGGACTTTCACATTCAGTGGTCCTGATGGTGTGATGAAAGAAAGAACTGAAATTGACTGGATTTCTTGGGAAAACACTACTTTATCCATTCAGATGTATGCAAATAAATTTAGTTTTTCCTCATGCATTCGTTGCAAGAACTGGCTGGACTTTAGTAAGAAGAAATGTTCTGCAATAAAAATGTATAAAACATTGACATTATAACTATTTTCATGAGCATTTCCAAGATTCACATCTGCAGACTTGAAACCTCCTGCATGAGGCAACATATTCTTTTGTGTAAAAGAAGAATACAGCACACAAATTGTCTTCAGAGGAAACATCGTGGAATAGAAAACGTGTCCATAGTTAGAGGCAGCTGGTTATCCGTATCGCACTGTGGCTACAGCCTGTAGCAGGGACACACTGGCTTGCATTTATTAAACTGCACTGCAGTATTGACCTTTTTCGGCTTGCAGTCTCTGCTTGTACAGCTAACAGCTGGTCAGACTTTTGTGATGGTTAAATGAGAACAGAATTAGTGATTTGATTATCAAATCTGATCACTTTCTACAGATGTTTCTAAATGTTAAACCTTCCAGTGTAGCGAAGGGAGTAAAACCTCTGAACCACTGTCAGAGTTACAATGTGAAAGGTTGGAGGAGGTGCAATAACAGCAAACACCATCAACAGCATATTATAATGAATGGGAGCAGATCAGAAAACAGGTAATCTTTCCACTGAAATGGTGATAACTTTAAAACAATGAGATCAGGCTGTGGTAAATAAAGACACGACGACTGTATAACAATTTACAGTAATATGATACTTTATAAATACAGATTTGAGCATCATTCATGCATCAAATGCTTAAAGTTGAATATTATATTCAGTCTGTCCACTTAAAAATAGATATAACATGATAGTTCTGTATCCATAAAAAGAAAGAAGAGATCACAAAATAAAGTCTGCAAAAGACATGAAAAGGAGCAAATTAATTTATCTTTATTGAAAATAAAAGCAAACATCTCCGAATAAAATAAACACAACGTGGATTCTCTTCTGTTCGTTTCATTGTCTATAATCTATTTCCACCAAAAGTTTCCTTTTTGTCCTCCCATAATGCACCTGGGGCCATAATAGAACCCGGGCGTCTCATTTCCCTGATGGAGCTCCGCTCCGCCTGACACCACTGTCCACACACTCGTTAACAACTTTACTCCTCCGGTTGCCCCCGGCGATGCTCTGGATGGATAGACGGCCCCGACGTCTCCTTGTCTAACTCTCACTCCGTCTCTCCCTGCATCATCCCTCTTCCTCTACCTCCTGCGCCACACGCCTTCTCCTCCTTCCACAGCTCTGACCTATCACTCCGCACTGCTGTTCTACTGTTTCCTTGGTTGTTGTTTGTTCCTCATTTGTTCAAGAACTCAGAGCTATTCTGCTTTAAGCCCGCTCTTTGATCAATACAGAGTGGGGCTTTCTGACTGCATACATCCTCCACCATGGCAGCTTAGCCTATCAATACTATTTAAATTCTCCTTTATGGCCCCAAACAAGCCGCTGCATTATTTAGCAGGCGTGCGGTCAATTGCACATTATCTACACAACATTAACAGGTAAATGGCGTCCGTGTGGAATCTGTCTAACAGTAGTCGTTGAGCGATGAAGCTACTAGCATCTCTGTCACACTGGACAGTCAATATGGTGGGTTTAGTCTCTGAATCCAATGTGCATATCTCCTTATCTGTCTCTAGCTTATATGACATTTTCTTAATTCAGTGTAAGACAGAGAAATGCTGGTGTCTTTTAGAAGAAAAAAACAAAACGTCAGCGTACAGCTATTAGAGAGAAAAACAGCCACAACATGCCATTACAAACCTTCAGGTAAAAAACACTCTTTTTTTACTCTATCAGTTTTCTTTGTCGCCCCGCTACTAAATGGAACAACCTTGTTCAATCTAAAGCAGCAACACAACCATAAGTGTAATGTACTTCTAGATGTAGGAAAGAATAGGCTACAATCAAAGCCGGGTTCTCATTTAGTGTGGAAATGTTTTCCCATCTCCTGAGTTGAAAGGGGAAATATTCATTAAGGAATAAATCAAATGAGCCATGACTGCGACAAGGTTGCAGTGGAAATTCAATTTGTATTCATAAACAGCCACGAGCAAGGAGGTGATAATTCAGAGGAGTTGGGTTACTGAAGCTGTTTGCTACTTGTTATTTAAAAGACCCGTGTTGTGTGTGTGTGTGTGTGCATATACAGTACGTCTATATGTGCGGTTGTATGTGTGTGTTTCCTGCACCCGATCCCCTCATAAAATAATGAAGTCTGTTGGATCTATTAGTGATGATCATTTTCCAAGTATTGTTTAAACTCTAAACTCAATCACGCCAGAGCTAATGTTCTTTCATTAACGTAATGAAACACGAGGTGTTTGTGAATTGTTTTGCAGACTTCGTCATTAAAACTATTGTAACACTGGTTTAAATGAAAGTCCTTCACACGTGAAGTAAATTGTTTTTCTTCTATCCATGAAAATTAGCACTTAGAAAAAACACATTCTGAATTTCTGCATTCGTTTGCTGAATAACTGACATAAAAACTGATGCAGTGGAGGGTCAGGAGGTTTAGTCTTTATCTGCCGTGTCAATGTCAATATGCCCTATAGGAGATCTGCATGACTCCAATAATCATCCCTCTGCGTCGTGAAAACAGCTCTAGTTGCTAAATACACTCACATGTTAAGATATTTGCATTACTCAAGCGTCACACACTCTGGATGGGCTTAGAAGACACAGTATATCATTGGCCTCACAGTGCATGAGCAGACGCATAGTTCTGATATACGCACTAATCACTCTCTGTCTTCTAATCCATACCAGCTCTGTATATCCTGTCAGATGGCCCTCTTGTTTAGTTAGTAAGTTTGTTTGTGTTGGGTGGGAGCAGAGCATAAATAATCCAAAGGCACATTAATACCTTATTTTGTGTTTTTTCAAAACGACAAAATATCAAAAATTTGACAGATACAAAACAGAGGAGCTTCACCTACAGTTACATTATACGGAAGCACATTGCTGCCACACCAGAAAAAAAATGGATCAGTATAACATTATAACGTGGAAGGTTTATTGTTATAACAATATCTTCTTCACATTATAACAAGATTAATAGTATATTGTTGTAACAAGATGTTTTTCACATTATAACAAGATATTTTCATGTTATAACAAGATAAATAGTTTATTGTTGTAACAAGATATTTTTCTCTTTATAACAAGATATGTTTATGTTATAACAAGATAAATAGTATATTGTTATAACAAGATGTGTTTCACGTTATAACAAGATATCTTCCTGTTATAAGAAGATATTGTTATAACAAGAAACGTTTCATGTAATAACGTGATAAATTTGTCTTAATAACATGAAAATATCTTGTTATAATATTAAAAACATCTTGTTATAACAATAAACTTTTCACGTTATAATGTGATGCATATCCATTTTTCTTTTTCTGCCGTAATATTCATAAAGTGGTTCTCAACAGTTTGGTAACGGTTTACTAGGGTTTTAGTATATTGTGTTGCTAAGAAACCATGTTTTCTATATTATGAATAGTTGTGTGTATACTTGTGTTTGTAGTGTGGTTTGACATGTGTCTGATTATTCATGAGGGTGATGAGTGTGAGCAAAATTAAGAAATAAATACCATTCAAAAAAGAAAAAGAAAGGAGCACCTCTAGCCAGGACCCTGTGTGATAAAAAGGGGATAGCAGAAGAGTTCTTTTACATAATCTTCACCCTATTTGTATTTATTTGATATTCATCAGATTGGTTTGAGATTTTTTAAAGGAAAAATGAATGTTATTGCACGTGTGTCTTGTTAACGATTGCCATTTGTTTACCCCAATGAAAGTATGTCTTTCTTGTAGTACTTCTTTTCACTGCAAATCCACCTATACTACGATAACACTGCCAACTTACATGTAGCTGGAAAGCACATGAAACCAAAGGCCAAGGTCTGGTTGGTGCACATCTCCTTTGTTACTTTTTAACCACTCTTCTTCAAGCTAACTCCTCCATCCTCTTCTCAGAAAGTGTCTGCTAGGAAAATAAAGAAGAACAACAAACATATTTAGAGCAGAGAGAGAAAGGAGGAGAGATGAGAGATGGAAAGAGGATGAGTTCTCTGCTGTGTTAGAGAGTCCGCCAAAATCCATTACCTAAGTGTTCTTTATCTTTTCCATATGCTTTTGTTGTCTAATCTATCTCTGCAAATCCTGGATTCAGAAAACAAACAAATGGATCAGTCCCTCCGCTTGCTGCAACCAAATGCGCCACTGCAGACACCACAGAGGCGGTACTGCTGCAGCGCTGCCCAGAGGCCGGGGGCAGAAGTGCAGAGAGAGGTGCACAAAGTGATGGGATGGATGGATAAGTGAGAGGGTGTTGAAGATAATCAGAGACAGCAGCCGGAGGAATTCGAGGACAGGAGACAGAGTTGCTAACTCTACTTTCTGCTCTGTCGGATCCTCTACTTTGGCCTTCGCATCCTTGATCCTCTCGGCTTTTACTCCCCACACCTCCCCCCTTCCCTGCTCTCTTCTTTTAAGGAGGATTGGAGTTTATTCCAGACAATCCACCCCAGTTCAGGAAGTGGAACGAGAGGGACTCAGGGAAATGCGGGATCATGGACGGACTTCCGAGAGGGAAAATCGTATCACAATAGTGCTGGGACTCTTATCAGATTTAAGTGAAGGGGTTTGAGGTTTATAAAGCCAAGAGCTCGGGCTCAGTGGTAAACTTTTAGATTGGCGGAGAGTGGGGGGGGGATGCACTGATTATTGAAATGAGTTTGAGCCTTAAGGAAGAGAGAGCGACAAACATATGAGGCGCATCATGCGTCACTACTGCAGCACCCTGATTAGCTCTTAACTAACACTGAAACAAGGGGCAAACTGCTCTGCTGTATGCAGACTCCATATAAACAACAATAAAGGACAGGTTATAATGAATTCCACTAGTTACTGGCAGAGAAAGGAAGTCCCTCCAAGATTTTAACTTAACTGCAAACGCAGACCTGATGCCAGCCTTTAAAGAAACTGTTCAACATTTACTTTTCACCATCTCGTCGACAGTTGGATGAACGAGTCAATGCAACTCTCATGTTTGTGTGTTATGTATGGAGCTAGGGCTGGTAACACAGACTGTAAGAAGTGGATGTAGTCACCGTGATATCAACATTGGTTTGTGGCCTGCTGATTTGATGCCTCGAGTTTGGCATTTTGGCCGTCAATATCTTGTTTTTTTGCAACCAGAATTGACATCTGAGAGGGTGGAGCTAAGTACACGAACGCTGAATAAGACATTTTCAGGCGACCAAAAAGGTTATAATTAACTTTCAACAACTGAAAACACACAGTGAAAGGGGCTAAAGTTGTAAGACGGACAACTCCCAGATGCCGTGGTAGCGACCTGTCAATCACAAGGTAGCCACGCCCTAAAGCATCCCCTGCTTTATGGTCTATTTGACTCTAAATGGGACCATAATTTACTAAATGAACATCATGCTGTATTGAAGAAGACTTGAAACTAGCGATTGAGACCATAAACTCATGTTTACAATGTTTACTAAGGTAATAAATCAAGTGAGAAGTAGGCTCATTTTCTCATAGACTTTTATACAATCGGACTTCTTTTTGCAACCAGAGGAGTCGCCCCCTGCTGGCTATTAGAGAGAATGCAAGTTTAAGGCACTTCAGCATTGGCTTCACTTTTCAGAACCGTAGGCCGCCCACTAGCTGCAACAATTAGCTTAGCATAAAGTGGAAGTATAAGGGGAAAGAGCTAGCCTGGCTCTTTCCAAAGTTTAAAAAAAATACACCTACAAGCACCTCTAAAGCTCACTAATTAACATGATGTATCTTGTTTAACCTGGACACAAACAAAGTAAAGCTTGTGGTTCACAAAAAAAGTAGAACTATTGCTTTACTGCACAAACATGAGGGAACAAGTTTCCCCGAATGTCCCCAAATTCATTTACAATCAATGCCTAAACATAACAACCTCTTGCCTAAACTCTGCCTTCTGGGTTAGCGCTGATAGGGTTCATGATTTTAGCACTCAGGTGTATGATGTCAAAAAAGACCTACAGATGCTCTTTTCCCTGTGTTTAATATCAGTTAACTGCAGACAAATGACTCGCTAGAACACAGCCACACAGCCATAGACTCCTTTCATGCTTCAACCCCCCTCCAACACCCCCATCACGCTGTAGGCTAAACTAGCTAGTGATCAGTCCCAGTCATTAAGCCCAGCAGCAGCAGCAGCAGCATGCTGTGTGAACAAACATCCCTAATCACAGCCTCTTAAAGACTCCTAATGAGTCTCTGCTAATTAGGCCTCTCTCTCTGAGTCAATCTTTTCTCTCTCTGCCCCACTCTGTTAGCCCAGCCTCATTCGTCTGCTATAGATTAGTGGATGGAGGGGCCGGTGAATTTGTGTGTGTGTGTGTGTGTGTGTGTGTGTGTGTGTGTGTGTGTGTGTGTGTGTGTGTGTGTGTGTGTGTGTGTGTGTGTGTGTGTGTGTGTGTGAGGTTGGGCCAAATCAGGCTATTGAAAATCATCAGTAGTTAAAGTGAGGGTTTAGGATGGAAAGTCGTCAATGATTAAAGGTTAGGTTTCGCCTCTTCAGAGGTCTATTATTTTTAGTTCATCCAAAAATATTCCAGATCAAATCACATCAAATATCTTCCTGCTAACTTCTGCCGACAAGTGAAACCATAATTGCTCCTAAATGTCTTTGCTAGGTTATAATAATTAAAGTAGCCATTACCTGTTTCTTTTAAGGCTTCCAAAATGGGCTTCTCAAAAACGTATTTTTTTTTGTTCTAGTGGAAAACAGGGTCACAAATCATGCTTTTCGGACCAACAACCAAAGTGTTAAATTTAAAATAAGATAAAACGTCTGTTAACAAAGAGGCAAAGTTTTTTTATTCTGTTTGAATTGCGCCATGAATCACATATATGTTTGTTAATTTAAAATATAATTTTACAAGTCAAGAAAGTCACAAGGAAAGTCACAGTTTATAGTAAAACTGTTGAAGTATAAGATTGTGAAAATACGTAATTAGAAAGACTACACACTAAGTCATGTAAGTGACATCTCTCTCTGAAGCTACGATGCCTGTGTGCTTCGTACTTTGATGTACTCACACCTGCAACAGGTCTCGCTCGTTCTTTCTCTTTCCGGCTGATAAAAAGACCAGGAGTCGCTGGATAAAACACATCAGTTAAGATAACGTTTCATTTGTGTGTGGTCATAGCTAAGTTAGCTAGCTGACTAGTGTTGGTGACGTATATTGTGCAAGTCAAGAGATGTAGTTCACAAAACTAAATGATACTACGACAGATCTATAACAAACTGCCACTTTTTTGACTTGCAAAATTATGTTTTAAATTGACAAACAGTATGTGTGTGATTCACGACACAATTCAAACAGGATCAAAAAAGGATTTGTCTCTCGTCGTTGACTACCGTACATATTTTTGTCCGAAATACGGTTCCATGGTGGTCCACCGGAAGGGGCGGGATTTCGCCTCTCTATTATATCTGATAAATAAGTAAAATGAATAATTATTTATTAAAATAGTAAACAGTGGTAATTATGAGGAAAATTCTGCACTTGATTAGAAGAGGCCTTAACTTTGAAATATTTAAAACATTTTTGTGAAAATCTTGTTCCCAGCAAGAATCCTTGTTTGTTGATGCGCATCTTTTGTCATACAGAAAATATGTTTGATCTGAGCTGGCTACCACAGACCCAGTGTATCTAACAAACCTGCATGAGAATCTGTGTTATACAGTACGGGTATACTCGTGCCACTTTTCAGAAAGCTTAACTAGGTCATCCATCCCAAACCCCTGGATTCACATTCAGAGTGAACAATACAAATCCTGGCCGGGAGTCACTAAAAAGAGAGACCTCATCATCTGCCAACCTATGAACCGTGTGTGTGTGAGAGTGTGTGTGTGAAAGCGAGATCTCAGAGGATAAGTTTGGAGATGAAGATGATTTGCCCTGCGGCTGTCACTGACCACACACTCAACTGTTCCTGTCTATTTTTTTCTGTCTCCCTCCTTTCTTTGTTTCAAATCGGTGTCCGAACTCCAGCTTAAACGGGGCTGAATGTGGCCGTCGTTGAACCAAACAAGCACCCAAACCACAAACTTTGTAACAACAACAACAACTATGGACAGACAAACAGAATTACTTTTCCCCAGCATTCCTTCCCAATTCCCAAACAGACAGTTTTGTGAATGAACACCTCATCACAGAGCTGGGCTATCCACAAAAGAGTATACTGAGCTGCTATCAGTGCATTGGTAGTACAACACTCTTCTATGGGGTATGATTGGTTGTAATGGCATTTTACCCGGTTGATATTGATGTGTGAGCTGCCAAACAAAACCGATTTCTTTTCGGTAGCTTTGAAAACACACACACACACTAGCGCACGCACACACATTGTGGCTCTGTACTGCCCTGTGAAGGAAGGCGGTAATGGCTTGTTGAGCTGCTATAAGGCCGGGCCTCGGGGCCGGTCACAGCCATATCTCACACAGTATCGATCAGCTCAGAGCTAAGTGTGGCCCACAGCCCTTCATCCCTTCCTTCTTCATCTCCCTCTCCCCCTGTTCTTGATCCTGTAAAGTTATAACTGTACTCATGTCAGCCGGGTAATTATCATTGATCTGCTGCTGCAGAAGGTGACAAATTCCACTGTTGCTCTACCAGCTGATCAGTGATCTGTCACGGCCCGCTGCCCTGACTTCACCACAGTGCAGATGGACACTTGTTGCCATGAGCTGGATGGAGGGATTCGATAGAGACAGGAGTATTTAACATCACTATCATTAGCCAAACCTGTAATTTGTGCCATTTTTGTATTTTCAAAGTCAGTAATCTAATTCCTCTTCCTCTGGTTCTTAAAACAGATTCAATGGCATACTGTATAGGAGGTTAAATGCTTCAAAAACACTCAGCTAAAAACAAGTTATCATCCAGTCATCTGTCCTCAGATTCTTGTTACTTATTTAGATGATAATTAATGACATTGCACATGTCATTTATAGTCTATGGTGATAGGCCACAAGCCCCTTATTCATTTTTAATATTGGCAATACAAGCACTGATGCTAAGCACTGGTTGTGGCTTCAAAACATAATGGCTTTTTGTGTTAAAACAAGTACAATTCAATGATGAATCATTACAGCTACAAGCACGATTTTAGGAACACTGAGATCATGATAGAATTGTAGAACATAAAACTCCCCTGAGTGTCCTCAAAATCCCCCAGAAATCAATGACACCACAACAGAGGAGAAGCTGCTCTGTCTGCAACCAGTCGGTCATAAATTACTGTGAGCTGGTAGCAGCATGTGATTTCTCAGGTTCTGCTTGGGGTGCATAGCAGTATTCTATTAAAGCTAGGGTCGGCAATGTTGAGAAACCAACAAGCGTACGCCAGATTTTAAAAATGATCCAACCGAAAAACCCAACCCAGTGTTTTCAACTCTTTTCCAATGAAAGTAGCTACTATTGGCATTATCTCCAAAAGTCGCTAAATCTAGCGAGAAAGTCGCCAAGTCGGCAAGACTGACAGTCCGTCCCTCCGTAGACACTCCCCCAAAATTATCATTATGAACGTAAACAACGAACATGGCTATTGTTATACTCACCGCTGTCAAGCTAATAGCTTGTGGAAGACTCTGATGACGCAAAATGATTGCACGGACAGGCAGGCAGGCTGTCTGATCATGTTATTCGGGCTGATTGAAATGATTGGCCGGGCTTATTACAGTCCTGCGACAGCCAGATATTTCAGATTTTTTCTTTTTTTTGTCAGAGCGTTTGTTTTATTGATTTGTCGGGATGTAATGAGAATGGCAACAAATAAAACAAGAAATGTTTTTGAAGAAGTTTACCAACCCTAGCTTTAACACATGGCAGTTATGGCAACACTGACACGCTTGATCAAGTGCATCCGAAGTAGACTGAGATGATTAACCTCCACCTTCTTTATGGCTAAACACAACTAGGTATCCTGAGGGAGGAAAAACAGCATTGTGGGGATCCCCCTATACTGTACCCGAGAAACTGTTTTAAAAAAAAAAAGCATTTATAACAACAAATGTGAAAACTGGGTATATGTTGAATCACACTTGTATGGTATCAAGTGCTTCACTGGCATCATAGAGCATCCTGACGTTTTCATCCCACTTACCTGCCGGTACACACTAGCAGCAAGTTCATCATCATAGAAAAGAGTCTAGATGGTGTCACATCATAACAAATTAGGCAGACAGGGCAACAGGGCAGCAGATTGGTACATTCATCACGGGAGAAATAGATCATGTCACTGTTGTCTGTTCTGCGGAGGCCTATCTGCTGCTGCTGCTGCTGCTGTGGGCCTATACGGACGGGGCGGCCCAGACACTACATCAAACACAACTGTAGGAAATGAGGCCTTCATGACAAGTAATAGGTTTTATTGAGTGGATGATGAGTGTGTTTCAAATATATCAGGACGGTCTCAGTGTGGCACACTCTGTACTTTCTCACAGAACAAGAAGTTCTGCTTTTTCCTCTGGATGGCTGATGGATGATGGGCGAGCAGGAAGATTTATTAGTGTTTATCCGGTCACCTGCGGCACTGCAACCTCACGGAGAAAAAAGTTTGAGTGTGCGTATGTGTTTTTACTGCCTTTTTAAAATGTCTTCTTTCAGTTTGTGTATCAGCATTTAAGCAAAACAAAACCAGCTATCAGCGTTCTCAAATCAAAGGCCATTACGGAGGGAGTGTGATTGCGTGCGTCTCAATGTCCCTATATCCTTTTGTAAAACACGACTGATAAATTCCCTTTTTGTAACCTCTGCAGGGTTCAGTGGCCACGTTCAATGACTGTGAGAGAGAAAGAGACAGGGAGAGGAAGAGCGACAGGCAATCATTTCTCTGTGCGAGCGGCAGAGCGGGTAGGCGAGCAGATGAAAGCCCATTTTCCTCTGATTAAGTCCTCTGAAAATATTCCATTTGTCAGTGCCACCGCAGCTGAGACAGGCCCCGGCCCGCACAGCCAGCCGACTGTATCTGTTGACTATGTAGCCGCCGCGATTTACATCGCTCACTGACAACATCATCATTTCCTCCTTTAATGTCCTCCTTCACTTCTGTCTATACCTCCCTCCCATCCCTCTATCTCTCCACCTTCGCCGCTGCTTTCCCTCCTTCATTCCCCTCTCTCTCATCCCTCCCCGCCTCTGCCCCCCTAACAGCCTATTTTTGTTTGATCTGCCCTCATTGCAAGGTTGACTGCTACCAAAGAGGGGAGAGCAAAGCGGGACCTGGCTCTGTCTTCGTCATAGTCATTTTCAATGTCATAAATTTCAATTTCCAATCTTTCTGCCCCCCCCCCCCTGTTCTTCAACCTCCCTCCTCCCCCCTTCTCTCATGGCATACCCCGTCATGGGAATTTGTCAATTCGGTTTCTTTCTGTCTTTCCCTCTCATTCATTCTGACTCCCTCTTTCCAAATACCTATTGGCTATTATCCTGTCTCATGTCTTCCCCAGACTTCTGCCACACAGAATGCAATTTTCCCCCGGCCGCATCTGTGATGAGATCCAAATGAAAGATCATTAATATTTTGTTCAAAAAGAAATGGAGTCGTGTCTCCTATTTTAAATATTGTCATTTTCCCTCGCCGTGCTCGTCTACCATTGAGATGCTCTTCTCTCACCTCCACCACATCAGGGGGATGCAGATGATCACTTTTCTTCTGTTACCCTCCCAGCTCTGATGTATGAATATGTGTGCGTGTGTATGTGTCGGCCTGTAAAAGCCGTGGAAAACCCGACAGGCATACAAAAAGATATTATTTGCCCTTTGTCTCTTCAGAAGGTCTTTAACTTGGAGACACTGACAGGAGCAGATGAAGCAGCTGTGAGTGTTGTTGTGTCAGGAAAGACGGAGTGGCACCATTAACAGAGCCCCGGCCCAGTCCCTCTGACAGACAGACTCAAGTATAAAGAGAATAACTGTTTATTTACTGAGAGTACTGACGAACAGGGTAGGCTTTGTTAGTTATGTGAGCGAAATGAAATACACTCTAAAACATAAAAAGACTCACGGGGACTCACGGGGAGCGTCGCCGGTACAATAACCTTATATTTTGATGTTATAAAAATGTTAATAAAATGCACACAAATTCACGAATATGTAGGATATTACTACTGACATTCCTGTAATGTTACATCACAACGTCTGCTGTATTAGCCATGTGTTTACTACGTGTTTATTTGCATATAGAGCAGGGAAGTGAGATCAGATCACTCAAGACGCATGTGGAGACGCATTCTAACGCCAGGTGTGAACAGACCTACTTAGAGCTGTCCACTTGTGATCGGATCACTGAGGACGCATGTTAATACCAGGTCTGAACAGGGCCGTAGATATGCTCTGAATTTGGAATTCAGCACCTTTAAATCTGAATAGGCAGTGTTAGCATCCACCAATATGTTTGGCTCTGCAAATGAATAATATAGTTGCAATTTACTAGCCTGTTATGATTATATGATTGAACATATAGCATGCAACCAAACCAAAAACATCCATCCAACTAATAATGGCCTAGGTGAACCTGCTTGTGGTTGGAAAATGAGCTGCTGTGCTCCTGTAAAGCCCCACATCCTCCCTGTTTACGTGCAATACATATATATTAAAGCTTTTCTATACTTTTACTGCAAGAATATTACCTGGCCTCCACATCTGATGTGGTAATTTGATTAAATACATGAACATGTAACATGTAAGCATAAAACTGAGCTAATAAACATCTTTAAAAATATTGACACTGGGCCTATCTTAAAGATGAGGCCTTAAGATCAAGTACAGCAGGCCCCCTTTAGGGTTCTTAGAGCAGATGATATTTTGCTTCTCAGATTATGTTCTGATAAATTGACAAAAATCAGTTTACACTCAGTAAGACTGCAGCTTTCAGGGCCCCCCTGGAGTTCTGCGATCCCAGAGCAGTTGCCAACTTTGTCTGGTTGAAAATCCAGCCGCACACAACATCCAATGTGGAACACAGTAGAAGCACGAGCTTCCCAAATACAGCGAACAGCAAGGCTAGTTGTGTGGAAGCTGAGGATTTCCCTTGCTGAATAGCTGTTGCTGCAGTGTGGTTGGGTGACAGCTGCTTCAGGTGATATTAAACCTGAGTTTAATGGAGCTTTAAAAGACAAGCGAGTACAAATTAACGAGCAAACGAATACGACGGCGGTTTTGATGGAGAATGTGCACCACAGGAAGAAGAAACAATAAAGTTGTGAAATGTAATTTGGGAATTAATCAGCATTCATTAGCCCACAGGGCCTTTCCTCCAAGTCTCTCTCTCTCCATCTCTCCATCTATCTATCGCTTAATGTTCCCTCTCTCATCGAGGCATCATGGGTAGCTCGCTCACTGCTCACCCAAGCGTTGCCCATTTGCCTGCTGTCTCGCCAGCTCGCTCTCTAACCAAACTTTACCTCCTACCTGACACTCTCCCCCTCCCTCCCTCCCTCCCTCTGCTCATTAGCATCACATTAGCATTTCATTTGCAAGGCCTCCAATCTGATTCAATTCAATCTGCTCTGTTTCTCGCATCCTTTTTTTAACTTCTAAGTAGAATTTGTTCTTCCTTGTGTTGTGGATTCTTAAACTTGTATATTTGTGACTCTTATTTTTGGAAAACTCAAATATATTCAGAGGGAATGACGTCTTTTCTGCTGCCATTCCTTCAATGCACAAAGTTTAAAGGGCCATATCAATGTTTTTGATTTCCACACACTACAAACCACTTATTCTTTACGTCATTGTTGAAAGACAATCAGTTCATGAGTTTATCATGATATGTCTTTTATCGTCAGCATTTGTTAGCCAGACAGCGATGAAGCTCTCGTGGTAATAATATCACTAGAAGGACAAACCCGCTGTACTGTACTGTATTATGACAATGTCAGTAACCTCACTTTTCATGCCAATGAAGCTTGAATGGAGTCGAATTCATTTCAATCTCTTGGCTGGAAAGACACAATAATTAGCCAGGTGAGCAGAGCGGGGCGGGGTCACGCTCAGGCAATTAACAAAGTGACAGCCCATCCAGCGCAGTGACAGGCTGAGGCCTCGCACACATACAAAAGTGTACACACAACCAACACCCTCGCAATAATTTTATAAAAGTCACCCACGAGCAACCTAATTAATATAAAAGCACTGGATCTCTGTCGGCCACTCTGTCTTACACCCTCACCCCCCACCCCCCCAAGAGTGGAAACAAGACATTCTCCATTGCCGTTTTTAACCCACGAAGAATATTGTTATTACCAGTCATGAGAAGCAGCCTATTTTCATTATTTTACTGTCTATATCAAGTTATCACTCGTAACATGTAGAAACAAAAGTTTTTATTGTCTCTGGAAATTGTGGATGCTGAATGAGTGTTATCAGTTAGACCTGAGCTTTTCCTTCAATGACGAGTCAAAATGTCTGTGGTGAAAACGGCCTAAAGACTTAAAGCCGTTTCTTGAAAATGTGGTGAGAGAATTGACAACTATGCACACCATTATCCGCGTTGCTGTGTTCTATTTTGGCAATGAGTTTAATAGTGCCTGTGTCCACGCCACACAACAACAACCTATCCAGACAGAGAATGTCTAAGGGGCTAATGTTAACTATACAATACATATCCTTTATTTGGGTGTTGAGGTAGTAGTGTTTGTCGTACATTATTGGGTGTTGAGAAGGAGACGGCCCATTATTCCGAAACACCAATAGTCCGAAAAATGTCCCATAGGACAGAAAAAAAGCCCATTTGTCTGACAGTCCGTTACCCCGAAAACAAAAAAACAAGAAAATCCGTGCTTGGTGTGAAACGGCTTCAAGGTGTGCCCATACGACATAATGATTCTAAACGGGTTTTGAGTTTTGCCACAAGAACAGTTTCTTCCTGAATCAGAATCAGATTTATTGGCCAGGTATGAATAACCGTGCACGGCAGCTGGATTCTTGTGATGTCATGAGATCATTCAAGAATCACGGGATCACATCTCACATGAAAATACGGGCATGGCTTAGGTGTGGTTGATGACACGGAGAGGCGACTGTAGGTTCTGAACAACAACAGCGGCGGCTCCTGAAGAGGTTTGCTTAAATGCTGCTATAGCATCAGTTATATCAGAACTGGAGAGTATTTCTTCATTTGAAAGAAGAGCAAAGAACGTCACTGAAGGCTTTTCTCGATGGAGATTATGTTTTTCGCTCTTCTCCCGTGTCCCGACTGGCCGAGTTTGATTGACAGATGGTTCATCCAATCACCTGCCAAGTATTTTTTTAAAGTGCCTTCCTTTTCCAAACAGTTTCCAATGATGGCTTCTCAGATGGTTCTGACTTTTTAGGTGCTTCCCAACTTCTTCTTCTTCCTCTTTCAATCATATCTCATGGCTGGATAATAAGTTCTTTAAAGTGCAAAATGGAAATTTAACTGGCAAGCTCCATCTGCTAATGAAGGTAATGTTGTATGATTGAAAGGTCCAGAACAGGTTGGATGATTGAATTTGGGAATGATAAGTGCCTCAACCGTTCAACTGATTCCATTTCTTAATTCCATTAGCCAATCAGAAGCAGAGTTGTGCACAAAGGAAAATGAAAGGCCAGAGTTACTACTGATTTTGTGCTAAAGAAAAAGAAAATAAAGATACTACTGTGTTGGAGGATAAAGCAAAAACACCCAAATGAAGACAGATGTTTTTACAAAATCTAGGACCATGCCAAACCATGAAAGCTTTTAAACCTTATGATCTATCATACTGTCTGCGTGTCTCTCTCTCTCTGTGTCTGTGTGTGTGTGTGTGTGTGGAGGCTGAAGTGTTGGGCCAGATCTCTTCTTACTCTAGTGCAGGTGATTCACCTGTCACTGATGATCACCTTAATAAACTGATGACAACTGAACAGTGATATAACATTCGTTATCATTATCCGTTATCAAATTAAATCGCTCCCTCATTTCACGTATACACACCTTCTCCTACATGCTTTTGCACAGATGCTCACACACACACATATCCCACAGTCGTCTAATAAACACACTGTTTAGATGTGATGCGACACTTTTGCACAGTGCTCGTCTGTGCAGTTGAGTGTTAATGTGTTTGTGACATTAGCCAGGAGAAGGGTGCGTTCTCCCTTTGTCTCTCGTCCCTCCGTTGCCATCCCAGCACCAAACTCTTAGTATGTGTGTGCGTGTGTGTATGTGTGTATGTGTGTATGTGTGTGTGTGTGTGTGAGGTGGTGGGATACGGCGTCAGGCAGTTATAAATGGCCATCATTTCCCAAACCACTCTGTTCTCCATTGTGGAGCGCATGTCGCCTCGGGGCGGGAGGGAGGTGATGTGTGTGTGAGTGTGTGGAGGAGGATGTAAGGGTGTGTGAGGGGGTAATAGAGGAAGTGAAGGGGCTGGTGGTCCCAGAGGGAAACTGTGACGGTAGAGAGTAGCAGAGACACACCACTAGGTAGTCTGGAAATCTGTGCGCAGAGACAATTGTCAGAAACGGAATACTATACATATTGTACAAAAACATTACCAAATTCATACCTTAATCTCACCACATTTTAAGATTTTGACTCTAAAGAATATCAGAATCGGCCGTAAAAACACACCACGTGTAATTTGTGTGTAATTAAATAAAGTTAACTCCTCTTCAGATTGTTAAATCTCTGAAAGGCCCTGAAACAATGGGACATGACCTGGGTGTCCTCAGCTATTGTACAGCTATTGCAGTCACCTGATTCAGAGTTTGTTTTCTTTTTCCAAGTTCATGGATTTCTCTCGTCTTCCCTTATAGACAGAAAAAGTGAATAGCTTCCAGGTTCTGGTCCAGAAGTAAGAATACCTCATTCAAAATCCCATTGACATTTATAACAATGCCAATAACTGAAAATACAGCCTCGGAACAGAGCTGTACTGAACGGTATATTGTGTTTTTCACTCCATATGTCTAGGTAAGGACAGTAATTTTTGTTAAATAAAACAAATATTTATGTTCTTATTATTTTTTGTATTTAATGTTTCAATATTTTTAGGAGCCTACTTCTTGAGGATGCCGGTGTCCTCAGACAACTTTACTGTCTTTCAGAGGCTGCAGCAGGCTCAGTTTGAGCAAGAGAGAGCTAGACCCTTGTATCATATGAAACTAGGAAACCTAAAGAATCCATGTCATGCTAGCTTGTCGGGAAGGAGGCTAAATAAGGCTCAAAGCAAAAATTTTGGCAAGGGAAAAACTGGTATGGCCATTTTCAAAGGGATCCCTTGACCTCTGACCTCCAGATATGTGAATGAAAATGTGTTCTATGGGTACCCACGAGTCTCTTTATGATAATCACATGCAGTTTGGGGCAAGTCACAGTCAAGTCAGCACACTGACACACTGACAGCTGTTGTTGCCTGTTGGGCTGCAGTTTGCCATGTTATGATTTGAGCATATTTTTAATGCTAAATGCAGTACCTGTGAGGGTTTCTGGACAATATCTGTCAATGTTTTGTGTTGTTAATTGATTTCCAATAATAAATACATACATACATTTGCATAAAGCACCATATTTGTCCACTCCCATGTTGATAAGAGCATTAAATACTTGACAAATCTACATTTTGAACAGATTACAAATGTGCGATTCATTTGCGGTTAGCTATTGACAAAAATGAGATTAATCGGGATTAAATATTCTAATCAATTGACAGCCCTACTATACAGTGTATATATATATATTTATATATATATATATATTATATTTTCATTTTTTATTTATTTATTTATTTTTCTATTGCTAAATATCTGTGCTGCAGGGTTCAGCCTTCCATTCCCCCGACTTGTGTCAGGGGTTCATTGAAAGCGTTACTTTCATAATACTGCTGAGGCCATTTTTGGTGCCAGCTAAACCTTAGGATATAATTGTCTTTTGTTTTATTTTTATATCCCTCTTTTCCATCCCCATCTCTCCAAGCATTTCATTCCCTCTACTGTACTCATTCTTATAACTTAAGAATCTTTTGTTAATGGTATTGTGTTTTCGTTTGGCAGTCATGAAGTTTAGGATTTAAAACTGTTAATGACGTTTGGCTGTGCCTGCCCGCTATGAGCTTATATTATCCTCTTTTCACTTAAACTGTTAAAGCAGTTTGGTTACACTGTGAGTCCAACCATTGAGATTAAATTGGTCTATCGAAAAGCAACTCTTGGCCAGGTTCATCCAGTGATTTGGATTGACGTCGGTGGATGTTATATAGCAGATTCCAAGAGTTATTGTCTTCTTCTGCACACAAAAGTAAAGCAGCTCTGCGAAATGAATTTCTCTTTCCTCAATGCTGCACTTTGTTTCATAAAGTAGGATTTCCTTTTCTTCCTCTATTCCTCTGACACACCACAGTGACATCTGCGTGTACTATCTTTTTTCTATCTTAGCGGTGCTATATGTGAAATTCCATCATTAAAACACATTCGCAAACATTCAAAACCCACTGAGATTCCTGCTAAGGATCTAATTTCCCTAGTGTCACTCTGGACCAGTGTCACATAGACAGCTTATATGATGTGACCACTACACCTTTCCTCTTGTTCTCAGAACTGTTCTAAACACTCCATCTTTCCCTCTCTCCTTTAAAATAGGTTAGAAATTAAATGGCAAAAAACAGCAGGGGACACTGCGAGTATGTGTGTTCCCACTTCAATATATTACAAATGTCTTCCACTTAGGCCTATTTCAACCAGGGGCCTGATATGGTTTTGATACAAGAGACAAGTGAGGAAAAAGAGAGGGTGGGTTAAGGAGGGGAAACGGCCGGTGTTTGACAGGAGGCCTTTCTAAATCCCACACTCATCCATCATAAGTGGCGTTTGTGCACTCTGAAGGCCTGATAATAGCCTTTTGCATTTTCACACTGCGCTTTGCCTTCTGGATTTGATCGGGGAGCGAGAGAACGATGAAGGGAAAAGGTGTGGGATGGGGGGAACACACACACATACATACTGCGGTTTCATTCATTCTCTTTTCTTCTTTTTTTTCCAACTCCTCATCATCCCACCCTCGCTCCTTCAAGGCTGCTTCTCTTCTCTTCCCTTCTACATTTTGGGAAAATCACTCTCTGAATTGGAAAAGGGACCCTGGGGCCACAGGCGCAGGGTCCATGTTTCGTTTTTTTCTTTGGATAATTGACTCTGGTTGCCTGGTAATTCATCGCTTGCATATGCCAGCTAATTCATCAGGAGAAGAGAAGCTGCCGACCTCACAACCTTGCATGCCCCACCACCCCAAACGCCCCCAACACACACACACACAATTCATATCTTAACACCTCTCACATCTCAACCTCACATTGCTAAATCGCATATATGCACGCACACATACACAAACACACACACACACACACACACACACACACACACACACACACCTTCCTTCCACCCGGCCCAGAAGAGCCAGGAGCTTGGAATGAGAGGAGGGAGCAAGCGGCAAGTTAGCGGATGAAAAACCTGAGATGATAGATGGGGCGCATTGTGGCATTATGAATGAATTATACCTCCCAAATACCTTGAGCAGTGCAGACTGTCAGCCTGTATCTATACTAATCTGGGAGAAAATATAGCTGTTTCCACATTAAAGGGGGCCGGCAAAGAACGGGCCGCAGAATTAATTGAGCAATCAGGCCATTAGAGAGAAACATCATACTGAGCCCCGTTTCTGATGTAGCAACATTTATCACTGCTGACCACAAATCTGCTTCAATTCCTGTATGTTTTTTTTTTTCTCTCCCGTTCTCTCTCTAATGTGGCCCCATCTTCAAACAGATTAGGATTATTGTGACAAGACAAAGGTATCTTTTGTCTTTTTCCGTAGCCGTGTCAGTGCCTGCTGCATTTATCACGGTTGTCACACAGTCTTAAGGCTTTCAGCTTGCACACCTTGTCCCATTTTTCTCCCAGCGGTGGGTCCATGTTAAATTTGCAAAGAAAAGTACATTATTGGAAAATGTCCCCTGATAAATTGTAGGCTTGTCAGATACATGAGCATTTGATAGCTTTTTTTTTTTTTAACTTCGGTTTGATGTTTATCAGGTGAATCTTGACAAAATGTGATTCGATTTTTCCTCCTCAAAGTCGCTGTGACATTTTAACTAATATTTTGGTAGATGTTTGTATTATAGGTGCTCAGTGAGATTTGAAATATGACATTAAGGTCAACTAACAGATAAAGAAAAGTTTTTTAAAAAGAAAGGAAATTAAACACAGAAACCTTAAGATAAAAGTAAATTCTTTTGGACTTTTTTTAATGCCTAAATGAGAAATCCACATTTTATATTAATGATGCATTTTACAGAACTATACTGTAAATGTTCATGTTTTTCCCCATCATGATGAATAATTACTTATTATTATTATTATTATTAATTATTATTATTATTATGTTATTATTATCATAGCAATATTGTTATTGTTATTATTATTATTGCATTAAAGAATATATTGATCAATGCCAGATGTTGACCAGATGCAGTCGATGCAGATATTTGAAGCTGTACATGGCAACACTGGTTGAATCTCCTGGGAACTGTTAATGATGCATGCTGTGGTTCTTCTGCAAAGCACTGGACGTTTGTTGTTTTTTTCTAAAGACTGCTCCTTTTGTCCCTTTGTGAATACAAAGCGCAAACAGTCTATTAATATCTGGATGTAGAGGTGATGTGTATTACTTGGTGTACGTCTCTCCGTGTGTGCTACAGGTGAATGGTCATAAAGTAGATCCTTTGAGAAGAGTTCAATGAAATGAAAAGCAAAGTGAGATGTTGCAGGGCTTTTGGTATTTTTCAGTTAGCAGTATGTACACACTGATATGCTGTGCATCTTTCCACTGTTTACAGTAACATGACCTTGGTTTTAACCCTCATTTTTTAAATATCTTTGCATGTGCCAGAAAAAGTCAGACAATGAATTAACCCATCAACATGTCAGGTTAACATGCACGTTCAATCAAAAATCAACCCATTGGTAAACCCACTAAACTAGAGATCTGTGATGTTAATGTACATAATGAGTCTCCTCACAACTACTGACTGGACGGGACAGTTGCCTTTGGTGATCTAATAGCTAACATCTATCCCCCTCTGCTGGACACATCTCAGAACTGAGCCAAGCTCAGTGAAGGCTGCAGATGATTCTCTGAAATCAGAGATTAATAATGTCAATACATTGTCACTTATGTCCTTTTTCAACACCTCGTATCTGCAGTTAAAACAGTTTATATTTCACAAGTTAATATTTTATTTAATTACAGGATTTATTCATTTACATGCTAAAGGTGAAATAAAACACAAAGATTTCTATGCAGAGCCTCTCATTCAGGCATTCATATATACATCCACACTGCAAATACATACATACATTTGACCTCATAATGTCGAATAAACTATTGCAATATTCAATTAAATTGTTAGATTTGTTTTAAATACAAGGACGGCACAGTGGTGCAGTGGTTAGCGCTGCTGCCTCAGGTTCAAACCCAGCTTGGGTTCCTTCTGTGTGTAGTTTGCATGTTCTCCCCGGGTTAGCGTGGGTTTTCTCCGGCTTCCTCCCACAGTCCAAAGACATGCAGGTTAATTGTCGACTCTAAATTGCCCGTAGGTGTGAATGTGAGTGTGAATGGTTGTCTGTCTCTATGTGTCAGCCCTGTGATAGTCTGGCGACCTGTCCAGGGTGTAGCCCGCCTTCGCCCAATGTCAGTTGGGATCGAGTCCATCCCCCCCTCCATCCTGAATAGGATAAGCGGTTGGAGATAATGGATGGATGGATGGTACTCTGAACAGGTCATCTGCTGGCGTGGTCACCATTTCTAGTCTCTGCGAGGAGATGAGAGCCACCATTAATCCACCATAACAAGAACACCAACAAAAGTAAAACACCCTAACATGTGTAGGATGTGTAATATTCAGAGTACCCGTCTCAGTGTCCCTGGAGTTACAGCCAGACTGTAGAGAAACCACAGTGGTGCCATGACAATTGAAGAGAAAGCAAGAAGGTAACCGATGGCATGGCCCCACCAGGGGTACTGGTAGGTGTTGTTGTATGTCAGAGGGGTGTATTTGACCGCAGAGAAGAGCAATAAGCCCTGTGAAACCAGATACTGTTAAATAAAACTGAAGACATGGCTACATACTGTACCGTAAAGTCCTATTTTTACATTGTAATTCACACCATTGTCACTTTGTTAGCCTCAGAGGAACAATAATTCACTATATTTACTTACTATAAATAGAGATGGAGTGATGTACTTCCAACAATATTTCATATAGGGCATCGGTCGGTAGCCAATCATGTCCGTAATGTTATTGTAGTAGCGGTCAGCACCTTGGAGACACACATTCATGTTATTATCAGGTCATTTATATTAAAGTGTAAGCATGCTGAAATGCAAATGGGAACATTCAACAGGCTCACGTGATACTGATGTGGAACTGGACATACTGTAGGTAGATAAATCACTGGATGGTGAAATGCTTGTTTAGTGCTGATTGACAGGGTTTGATAGTACAGTAAATGTAGCTCACCATATACCCATCCTATACAAACGGACTCCAAAATGGCAAAAATTACCAATGGGGTTCCACTGCAGGCGTAGTAGTCAAAAATCTGAAACACATAAACTCCTCCCTGCAGTCCGTGGGGAGAGAGGAGGTTACAAATAGAGAGCGAGGACCTCCTTTTTGAAATTGCAAATGTTGAATTGTATCTACAGCAAGAAACAATATTTTGCATGCATTTCTAACTGGTGCCACAAACATGCATAGCTGTGAGACGCACAGACACAGACAGAGGTTACATTTTGAATTCACAGAGAAACAAAGACACCCACTTCAGTTACCAAACAGAGACCAATGATAAAGGATGCACCACAGATGACCAGCAGAAGTAGTTTACGTCGATGACCGGACAAAAAGAAGAATGGATACATGTCTGATATGGATGTAACCAGGCCTTCCAGATACACAAACTGTGGGTAAAAATGGTAATGGAGAACAGCATAGATTAATGCTCCACATTAACACTGAATCAAACGAGTCCCTGCAATGCCAAAGGTACCGTGTTAATCCATTTCAGCAGTTTTACACAACATTTGCTGCTTCTAGGTTTTTGTTGTTTTGTTTTTCTTTGTTCAGCACTGACTTTATGTGTCGATGATTTAGTCTCATGGCTCTCACTAATCTTCATGATGACTAATTAGATGGCTTCAACCCACTTTGGATGTTATCAGCCAATTGAATGAGCTAATCTCTAGTGGCTGTAGTAAGTATGACGGGAGCAAAGGAGGAAGTCAGGTGACATTGTATAAAGGGCGAGAAAATCCATATGGGGTGGCGGATGGGTCTAACAAACACAGTACTTTCACCACCCATAGAACCCATTTTCGTTCACATATCTTGAGGTCAGAGGTCAAGGGACCCCTTTGAAAATGGCCATGCCAGTTTTTCCTCACCAAACATTTGCGTAAGTTTGGAGCGTTATTTAGCCTCTTTCGCGACAAGCTAGTATGACATGGTTAGTACCAATGGAATCCTTAAGTTTTCTAGTTTCCTATGATGCCAGTATGTAGCTTTAAAATTGAACCCGCTACAATCTAAAATCACAAGTTGCGTAAATGCGTCAAAGAAATTAGTGGCATTAAAGCGAATTTGCGTAAACGCGTTATTATTGCGTTAACTTTGAAAGTCCCATTGGAAATAAAGCCTTTTTGGCTTCATGCACTACTGAGCAACTTTCATAAGCATGACCAGCCTCCAACGTTGTATCCATTTCTCAGTATACATCCATGACACCTGGAAGACCAAGGTTTTGTTGCGTAAACCTAAAATTGTTTTGAAAAATTCACAACACAAGTTTCACTTTCTCTTTCACGTCATGGTAGTTGCAGTTTGGCCCATCTGAAGCATTAGAATGGAAGTGATAACCACTGATAATGCCCATTCAGTCAGCTGATAACACCCACCAACAGGGCGCCCATGTCTCATGTCTCTTTTGTGCATCAATAGAATTTGTTCCAGCAGTGTTTCGTCTACTTAAAAAAAAAAATAATTAAACAGACTGGTTTTAAGGGTGATGTTTTCTAAGTTCATAGCCTATCTACAATAATTTATAACAGTTTGATAGTGACACCTTACCTCACTGTCCAGTCCAAGTAAGATTATCATAATGAAGAAGAAGGCAGACCAGAGGTGGGGTAAAGGCATCATGGCTATGGCTCGAGGGTAGGCAATAAAAGCCAGGCCGGGACCTGCAAGGGGTACAAAACAGATGCCAAAATATGTTAGGTATAAGTACAGTACATCTTAGGCTAATGACAGACAGAGTAATACCGTTTACAGAGTAATACAATGCAGTGTCATACCTGATTCAGCCACCGTTGCGATGTCGACACCCAACTCATAAGACATAAAGCCGAGGACCGAGAATATTGCAAAGCCAGCAAGAAGGCTGGTTGTACTGTTCAACAGGCACAGGGCGAATGCATCTCTGTAATTGAAAAAGATTCATATGTATATAAAAAGTAGACATAGCGTAATGGAGGGGACAAATATTTATTTCCTTACTTGTAGCAGTTGTTGTTGTATTTGTTGTAGCTTCCCAAAGATACCAAACAGCCTGTGCAGACAGCATAGGAGAATAATATCTGGCTCCCAGCATCCATCCACACCTTTTAAACAATGAAATTATATTCAGTATGTTTTTATTTTTATTGGTTAGTTATGTATCCCTTTTATTTTATCATGTTTTATCAAAAACGTTTAAAGAAATTGCTTATTCACCATGTTGATTTAAAAAAAAAATCTGAGCTCAGCATTAGTTATTACTGTAGTTCAACTCACTTTAATGCTTAAATCAATTTGTTTGTGTTAGCCTTAAGTCTCATTGAGCCAAATCTGGCTGGCACAGAGACAACACATGACTCGTGGCTGTAGGAACACCTCTGTTATGAAAGTTGTTTTAGCATATTCTACCATTTCTTTGCCCCTCTGCTGTTAAGGGGTAGAGTGTCTGCTCCTAAAAGAGCTCGCTTTGGGCTTCCAAGTCTAGATGACCGAGGACGATAAGTGAGAGGTTTCAGCCCCAGAGGATTTGGAGCAGTGGCCAGAAGTTTAGAAATGGTTTATCATGTAGCCTAATTTCCTACCTCAGTAACAAACATTGTGACTTGTATGAAGAACCAGTAATGATGTAGAAACCCTAAGGTATATGTTACAGTTACTTTGCGCTCATCACCCACATTTGTGCCTCACCCTAGGATCAGCCAGTCGCGTTGTATCGGGAGAGAGGTAAAATCGAATACCATCTATAGCTCCTGGCAATGTCACACCACGAATCAGCAAAGCAAGCATCATCAGATAAGGAAATGTGGCTGTGAAGTAGACGACCTGAAAGAGGAGCAAAGATATACATACCAGGGTGGACGAAATCAAAATGTCGTAAAAACAACCTGTTAAGCTAATACAGCTATTGTTGAGGATGTCAAACAGGATTTGATTCAGTCCCTCAGTATTGTCAGACATTGTTTTGTAGCTTACCTTTCCCGAGGACTTGACTCCCCTCCAGATACAGAAGTAACAAATAATCCAGCTCAGCAGAAGGCATCCAGCCAGGTCCCAACGGATACTTCCCATGTTTTCAATGCCTTCAGACAATCCCAGGACCCTCCTCCTGAACACGACAAACTGTATGTTTAGGAACATTTTCCTCACTAAGTGTGTAAAATAATGACTTCAATTTCAGTATCAAGAGGAGTAATGTGAACACATACTGCCAGAATTCTTCAACTGAAGAAGTTGCATTCTGAGAAATGTGACCACGTGATGAAGTATTCATTCGATAGTCGACACAGTCCACTGGTAGTGGAAAAGTAAGAACAGGTTAGAAAGGAAGAGTTATACAGGAAATTCAAAATCTTGAAACTTTATATGTATTGGTTGCTTTGCCATCAGCAACCGTATAAATGCTATCAACAACTTTTCCTTGCATCCCTACTTTTCTCTTACTTCGATTTCTTTCCCCTTTTATTCAAATTGCTCCTGCATGGAGGAGGAGTTGCCAACAAATAAGGCCTCATTCATGAAGCCGTCGTAGTCACCACAACCTCACCAACATAAGTGGCTCACAAATACGAATCAGATATTTTTGTTATACTTAATAAATCCCTTGAAATACCAAAAATTAACAAAGCATTAGTCCATCTCTCTATAGTTTCCAATATCCCTGGCCCGATCTGCTGCTCAGCCTCAAGACCATTTGTTCCTGCTGAAGATGTAAATCTTTTAAAATGGGACACAAATGTGTGTTTTCATTTGTAAGAAAGAGTAAGTAATTTCCTTAAACTGTTGGGCATTGTAGGTTTTAGCAAATGTCACTGAAACACAAGTAAATAATACATTTACTGCACACAATTTGGGCACTATTTACGGTGGCGGAATAATACGCAATTGTGCAACAAAAATTGCGGCAGCAGGAGAGTGCTTGTGGGATTGAGTCAAAAATAAAACTACAGTGCCCATGTTCATGGAAATTAAGGAACATGTCACCTAGTGCAACACTCATTGATGTGTTTTTAATAGTTTTTGGACAATAATGGTGCTTTATACTGTACCATATAGGCTATATCAGACTTTGGCTACACAGACAATACTAACAACTGTAGTGGGATTAAAGGTATAATATGCAAGAATTAACGAAAAAACTATGTATTGGCTGAAAATAATCCCTCTCAATCACCACTTATGACCCACTCGAAGTGTGTGGTGGTGTCTGTTTCTGCAGAGACCCTGCCCTCTGGCTGTTCTCTTTTCTCGGGACGCTTCTGGGCCCCACGTGCATGGGGCTTGTAACCCCCAGCCAATAACAGCGCACAGGGTGTGCAGCCCGTTCAGGTGGTCAAATATCGCCTCTGTGTCACGCCCCTCGGCTTTTGATACCGAGGCACAAGTCCCCACATACAAAGTGGCCATATTTCATGGATGAGAGTTGGGTTGTGTGATGTGCATGTGTTCCAGTGATCCCCTTGCTCCTCTCTGTGCTGTGAGTGCAAATATGGTCGGTGTGTCAGACAGGAAGCCTGCATTCATTCAAAATCCGGCAACTCAGCACCTTCCTGCAGGATTATGCGGAGTTGTACGGAGTTAGTTGTGTGTTTATTTGTGCTTTAGAACGTAACCGCCATGAAACAATTAGGAAATAACATTTTATTTCTCTGATTCGCTGCTTTGTTCTCACTAACACCGCTCTCTCTCTTCAGTCACTCTATAGCTCGCTCGACCGTTGCTGCTCTCTCTCTCCCTCTCAGCTCGTTGAGCTGTGGAGGAGTGGCCATCTTTGAATGCGGTGTGATTACAAACAACAACCAACAACGGTTACATATTATACCTTTAAGTCATTTTTTTGGGTAATTTCATGGGATATGTTGACAATTAAAAAAATCCATCTATTATCCTTTAATTCTCAAAATTTAAGCATGTAGCAAACTAACGACATAGAGTATACTGCATATGCACCTGTGTTCCAGGTGTTGTTGCAGCTGGCCCAGGGGAGTACAGTGTTGAAGGTGGAGAAGAGGTAGAGGAAGGCCCAAGCCAGGATGACGATATAATACAAATCAGTGTATATCATTATCACTATACTGCCATAGCCTAAACCTGAGGAAAAACAATTCAAAACAATTGATCAGCATGCACATTTTATATTTTATCTATTACATCTCATTATATTAAATGTTTACTTGAGCTAGCAGTACCTTCAAATACAGGACATATTTTCCTCCAACATGTGATCCCTCCCTGACCAGTTAACTGTCCCAGAGATACCTCCAGAAAGAAGATGGGGATTCCACAGGTGAACAGGAACAAAATATAAGGAACCAAGAAAGCTCCTAAAGGGGAGAATTGTGTGAAAGCAACATAAACTGGAGCACTGAGTTTTGTTGATGATTGCAACAGGCCAAGTTGTAATTCATTCACACTGTGTGTTCTTGTCTTGTTCTCTATTTATTTTTAGTGTAGGTGAGACTTTTATTCATGTTCTCACCTCCTCCATTTTTGAAGCACAGATATGGAAATCTCCAAACGTTGCCCAGCCCGATGATTTCTGCGATTACTGCCAAAATGAACTCCCTCTTGTTGTTCCAATGGCCTCTCTTAACACATTTAGATGAATTTTGATTTGGACTGTTGTCATCGTTCATCAGATTCTTCTCTGGACTACTTGCTGGCTCCATCGGGACAGGTCAACTGAGCTGAAATGTTACATTAAAACAGTGACGGTGTGTGTTATAAGCGGTGGTGGAAAGTAACTAAGTACTATAGTTAATTACAAATTTGAAGCATTTGTACTTTACTTGAGTATTTCAATTTAATGTTACTTTATACTACTCCACTACATTTCGGAAATATTGTACTTTTTACTCCACTACATGTATTTGATAAATTGAGTTATTAGTTAATTTGCAGATTCAGATTATCAATACAAAATATTATCAACAAATAAAATATGATATATTAGTATAGAGCAGGGCTCAGCAACCTTTACTATCAAAAGAGCCATTTTAGGCAAAAAAAAAAATAAAAATCCGTCTGGATCCGCAAAACATTTGAGCATTGTGATGAAGGTAACACAGTTTATAGTCTAAGTATATAGTATATACGTCTAATGCAGTGAGGGCCCAAGTGCAAATGTACTACAGAGTATTAGGGCCACATTGAGGGAAAACAAATCTGAGATTTCCAAAATAAAGTGATAACTTTACGAGAAAAAAGTCATAATATTATGGAAAAAAAAGAAAATAACTCGTAAAATGACTACTTTATCATATTATGACTTTATTCTCCTAATACTACGACTTTTCTCTTAAACTTCTGACTTTATTCTGATAATATTATGACTTTATTCTCGTAATCTCAGATTTATTTTTTTTCCTCAATGTGGCCCTAATTCTCCTTCGTACCATAGACCTACAACAATGATAAATAAAAATAAAAATGTCAAAAAACAGTTATTCATTTCCATTTTTAAAAATCCAGAGGGAGCCACTGGAGAGGGGTTAAAGAGCTGCATGTGGCTCCGGAGCCGCAGGTTGCAGACCCCTGGTATAGAGTAAGCTACTCAGCAATGTAATGCAAAGTAATTATAATTTGTCAATAATCAGTTGGGGGAAAGATGTGCTCCAGACCATGGCTTTTCTGCAGGTATACTGGCTGCTTTCTTTCTAATCGCACTCATCCCATAAAGCACCAGCAGCTGCAGGTAGAGGAGCTTTGCAGCAATGCAGCAAAGTCCTCTGTCAGAAGTCTACCAGGCCGCTCAGTGGCTCAGTGGCTAACACTATGGCTCAGTGGCTAACACTATGGCTCAGTGGCTAACACTATGGCCTCACAGCAACAAGGTCAGGGACTCTTCTTGCTGTGTGGAGTTTCTCCCTGTGTCGGCGTGGATTTACTCGGGGTGCTCCGGTTTCCTCCCACACTCCCAATAAAATTGCTGAATTGTATTTTTGAGGTCTGAAGCACTTCTTCTTAGAGTTATAAAACAGTTTAGCCGACAACAAAATGAGGACTGACTAGAATCTGTGGCGTGATCTCTTACATCAAAATCATTCTCTGATAAATGGTTTCTGTTCTGTATTAGCGCATTGCCTTTTACATCTATTTCTTTCACATTTCCACTTTATAATATAAAATATGTTACACTACTACTTTCTACTTTTTACTCCACCACATTTATTTAACGTGTAACTAGTGACTTTGGAGAACAAATACATTCTGGTGTATTATTATAGATTAAGCTACCCAGTGGTATATAAAATAATTAAAATTAGCCTCACCTTCACCAGCTGCATCATTAAAGTGAGACTTACACATAAATGCATCAATAATTACAATCAAATTATATGTTATTCTGAAATGGGTCAATTTGTATAATGAGTACTTTTACTTTTGGTACTAATACATTTGTATTTCTACTCAATTAAAAATTGGGTACTGCAGGACTTTTACTTGTATCAGAGTTTCTACACTGTTGTACTGGTGTTTTTAATCACGTTAAAGGTCTGAGTACTTTTTCCACCACTGGTTACTAAATCACAAAAATCTTGGAGAGAAGTATAATTGAACTGATGGAAGGTTTATACATTGACTATAGAGAGCAGTGGTTTTGCAGTAATTGGCTTTATTATTATGTCCCTTGTTAGTGAAACTCATATTTGTGACCTTTTGTAAAACAGTCCACACAGGTCAAGTTACTGAACAGGCTGTGTTCCATATAAAGATAACATTGCTAAAAGATACAAATTAACATTGATAACACTCAGCCACATTCGCCCTCCCCAGTTCCATTGCATTGACTTCACAACAAATGGTTGCCAGTTTTATGGTTGACGGAATGACTCAGACAGTCATGTCAAGTGATGGATCTTTCATGGTAGAGTAAAAGTAATTTTCAACTACAGGTGCTTTCCCCGTGCGCATTTGTTTTTCATTCAGAGAAAATTACTTTCCTTTTCCCGTCATATATCAATGTGCAGGCAGCACAGGTATCCAGCTAGAAAGCAGACAGTCCGTGAGGCAAAGTATCAAGGCAGCAAAGTAAAAACAATACAAAAATTCAACCAATGTTAGTCTAACATAGTTTTAAAATGTTTTTCCATATGTTGTCATTTATGAAAAGACCCAAAATGAACACTGTAAGCAGACTACTTGATAACTATAAGCCAATAATTTAACCAGCATTTGTATAGGAATGATTCTGTCCAAGCTTTATGAACCATATAAGCAGTTGCTGTATGTATGGACGCAACCGTCACTAATGCTAAGATGCTACTGTAGCTCCTCAGGAATTGAAAGTAGAATTTTTCTCATTTTGACACTCTAATCGGTGACGACACATAAATTAAGGTTGTAAGGACTATGGATGTTGGTAGTTGTTGGTTTTGTTTAAATATGCCAAACTGTTATTTTATGGGTTATTGTTGTTGTGGCGACAATTTCTGTTGAATAAGGACTCAAAAACAAGGGAGCGTCTTTCTGGGTTTTATTACACACTTGCAAGTGAGGAAACAACTATCAACATAAAATGTTCAAGGCTGAGAGCACTGAGTCTCTCTGTTTAGCGACATTTGTACCTTTGCATGAATGCTCACAGTCGTATATATCTCACATTGTCTTCTTTTTCTGACACTTCTGTCCTTTTCAGGTAGCCTACCTGTCCTCAAATAGGCACTGCATGTTTGTTGACTATAGTATGCAACACAGAAAACTGACTTCAAGGACGATGAGGGACACCTGTCAGGACCTTAGGAATGTTCTGCATGTTTGTATTTTTCCAGCACAGGAAGCTAATATGTGCCAACATCAGTTGTAACTTGTAGCCACAGTAAATAATCACTTATTCTAGAGCCATTTATCCGTTTTTTCCACTCTAACTGACAACTTAATCGCTGACAATCCCAGAGATAACACGTCATATAGGGATGCTAATTTTTAAAAATGTTCTTAACCGATAACTGACCATCGTTAACCAATTATCAATCATTAACCGACAAGATTTGTGCCTCGCATGCAGCGGTGCACCAGCTGCAGTGTATGAGCACAACAGACAACGGAGTCCCTCAGTCACCCGTCCGGGAGCGTTAACTTAGCAGGCAGCCACTAGCCCAGTAAAAGTCTCCACCGCACATTTAGTTTAGTCTACGAAGCTACATCTCCTCTGCTTAAGCGAGCTATAGACGGGAGCCAACTCCTGTATCTGTAACGCCGGCTCAGACTCTCTTAAGGTGGGCTCTTAAAGTGTTTGCTCCGGTCATGTGACCGGTACTTGGCGTTCCTTCAAGCCATCTCAACCTGATCTCAACATGGCTGCTGGGTCACAAACTTTCTCATTTTACAGCTAAACCGTACACACGTACAAGATGATTCTGAAAACATTTGAGGTGAGAAATAGGCATTAATAACAGAATATTGTTTCATATTTGATCAGAACTGCCTAGTTTGACCGTTTGGTCAGAGTTTGCGAGTGATTGACAGCCGGCTCTCAAAGACAGCAGATGGATTAGCTCTGACTGATTGTTTTCCTCCGTCTGTGAAATCTTGCAGATGCCGTTAGGAGCACCGGAGGACACCGAGGCACATGATTTTTTTTCAGGTTACCTGTCTCATGTACTACTGTCAGGATATAGCGACCGTTTTATAAAAATAACTTTTTTTAATCATATTTGCTCCAATCTCGCCTACTTCAGCTTTAAGGTGGACCAGCTTTTCTCCTTAAACTGATGAGTTTTTCTCAGCTTTTTAATGAATTATTCATATTTCTTTTAACCGTTTTAACCGGTAGCATCAACCAGTAAAAATGCTTAATGTCGGTTAACGGTAATTATTAACATCCCTAACGTGATACCTACGTAATTATACTGTACTATTGGCTCACAAGCCTTGTTAGAAGTGGGAACCACAAGTTAGATATTTTACACAGAGACAAACAAAACATTCACTTTGGATCCGTCAAATTATTTATTCAGTCATAATCATTTTTTTTGAGTAAAAGCCATACTTTTATTCTGCACCTTTCTAAAAGGATGTATTATTTTTTTTTTTTAAATGATTCTTCTACATAAAAATGCTATCAATAAAACCTTTAAATTCATTGTTATTATGGATTCTTGATAATGATTTTGTCTTATTACTATATGGCATAATACAGTTAGTATACGGTAAATAAATATCATCATTAGTCTTAATGCAGAGTAGGTTAGCATAGATCGAAATTTCAACACCAATTCATAAATGATGTGAAATCAGCAGCAAGGTACATATGGGTCGGTCAGTACTTACATGTGCCTCTGGAGCCCTGTCGTGTTGGTTGGACGAAAGATCTGGTCGAGAATTGATGACTGAATCCAGGATTGGACTCTTGGGGTTTATAAAGTTCCTTACAGTTAATGAAGGTTTTCACTTATATCACATGACCTCAGGCGATAATCTTGGTTGACTCCTACAGAGAGCATTTGACCAATGGGAAAGGCCTCTGGTCACTCATCTGTAGCTCAATGAATTTAATCCACAGGTCAGGAAGTTTTTCAAATTAATATTTACACTACCACTTTTTAACTGGACCACAAAGTTATGGATGGGCATTATTTCCAGTTTTAGTGGAAAAAAACTGGTTAGTCCAAGGATTTCTCCTCGGGATAATGTGTAAAAATAGGTAATAATTACCATCAGCGGATGCTAAACTAGAGGACCTGCCCCAAGAATGACCAAAGTCTCAAATTGCAAATCCAATAAACAGACATTTTGCTCATGTTTACCGTACAATCCCACACATACAGTAGGTCTCCTCCTCCCTGCATCAATCATTCAGCAGAACAGCAAAAAATAATGATTTATTTTAAACTGTTGCTGTAAAAAGTGTAATGTTTGGTTGCTGTCATTCATTCTCCATATTCCCGTGCCATAGTTCCCAATCAACTTTTCACAATGTAGGATCATATTCAATGGAACAGACATGGAATAAATACTCTACCACCTTTGTGAAGCTGATAATGTTTAACTTTTGTGGAGACACTGTCTGATCATTGAGCATTTTTATACTATTTCTGTAATCCCAGAAATCAAACACAGCATACAGAGCACACATGTTCTGTTTGGCATTTGATCATGTTACCATTCATAGTCAATTTACGCCAAGCTCATTTTATTCAACCACAAAGTAACATAAGTCCATGTCAACAATTTCTTCAATACAAATGGATTTGAATGAACAATTAAAGCTGTGCTCAAATGAATGTTTCACATGTGGCGCTAATCCTCTCCCATACCTTCCTCATGAAACATTTGCAAAGCCTTTTTTTGTTTGTTTATGTTTGAAACTCGCATTGTTTACATCCATGTTTACTAACAAACAGTTTGTCTCTTCTTTGTCAGTGCATTGCTGCATATCATGGCATGTTACTTCAACTTGACAAAGTCTCAAAGTATTGAAAGTAAAAAAAAAAAAAGATGTGGCATTTCTCTTTTATTCAGATGACGCTTCGGCCCTTCTTCAAAATCAACAATTATAGTAAGACACAGGCACTGATGTGTTATATAGGCCACACCCTAGTCATACATCTGATGGTTATCATGTTCTACTATTGAGGTGAGAAAAAAAAACTATAGGTCAGCTCTAAAGGAACATCCTAAAAAACTTTGTCTTTAAACTTTGTACATTACAGAAAACACTACAAGTTATAACCTATATTCAATCCATGAGGTGACCGGCTTCTCAGACGCTGTGCTCCCTCCTGGAAAGTAAAACATCCAAATCACCTTCTCAATCCCAATATTATGTTAGAGAGGAAATAAGATGATCAAATTCAACAAAAATGTGCCGCTCAAAGCATAATGTATAAACTTGTCACTTAGATAAATCACAGTTTACAATCATTTTGAGTAACTAGATGAAAGAAAGGAACAGCAAGGGAGTACTGAGGTATTATTGATCACATAGAAGTCGATGGCAAAGTTATCAAACAGCTTCTTTCAACAGCATTTATGCAATTACATATTCAAGACTCCTTTAGTTTTAAAGATACAATCTATGTTATAACACCCACCACCAAAGTCTAAAACAAATTATTTAGCTACTATCACTCAGCTAAATCTAAGTTATTATTGTTATTTGATGCTGATAAAGGTCTATTTACATCTGCAATGTTTGTTTTTTTAACACAGCTGTTGAACAAGCCTATATTTTCATTTAAAGCCTGTGAAAAAAAAATAATAATAATAATTTCCTCCTGCATTAAAAATCAGTTTTGCATGTGAATTAACCTAAAATTTATAGTTTTAAAATTGGGAAAAATAATAACATTGGACCTTTTAATCAAATCTTCTTTTTATTTTTTCCTGTACCTATAATACATTACTGTATATACACAGTACAGTAGAAAAGGAGATAAAGAGCTCCTGTATTGATTTTGGAAGTTACATCACTTAACACTAGCATATTCATACATGTTGAGACACTTTGCTGTATTCAATTAAGCACTGTTTGACATGGATTACATCCACAAGCCCAAACTGTAGTTCAGGCCATAGACTCTTCTTTGATGACGCACTCATCAGGTCTTCGGGGATGCAAAACACAATCAGTTTCTTTGAGGATGGAGAAAAACAGCAATTAATATTCTACTAGACTATTCATTATACATTTACTGTTATGGCCTTTTCAGTTTCAGTGGGAAAAATAATTAGAAATGAAATCTGCAAGCAACAATGAACAGGCTTTTTCTTTTTGTTATTATGGAGTGGGATCAGTGATTTAAATCTATAGCCATGTAATTGTTACATCTCATATGTTGGAAAATGTGCACCTTCTGTAATCTGTGTCTGTGAGAGCAACGGTTAGCTGAGTCCAAGGCGTTGATAAATCTGGAGCTCTGGCTGCTGTCTGTGGTGCTGATCTAAGGCCGGTTTGCTAGATGGGAGATGCATGGTGAGCCTCTCCTTGGAGACATAGCAATTGTCTGAAGTGGTTGTGTGTGTACATGTGTGTGTGTGTGTGTGCACGAGCGTGCGCTTGTGTTTGGGGCGAGGGCCCAATAAAAAAAATTCTACTGGGGTCAGTCACAATTATGTTACGCTGCTGCCAAGAAGTGAAAGTCAATTGTTCGTTGCATTGCAACATCAGTGCCGAGCAGCAAAGCTACACTTCCCCAATTTTGGACTGAAAGCGACTACCGGATGCAAGTAAAAAGTCTGCCTAAAATGTGCTGTACAAAAGTAAAACAAAATTACTATTGTCATTATGTAAATTAAATAGCCGTTTTCAGTCCAAAATGGCGGCTCTTGTAAAAAAAAAAAAAAAACACTGGAGTTTCGTCTTTTTGATTCTATGCACTTTTTCCGTGTTGGCAGAAGTGATCCCCCTGTAACCCTGTTGCTTAGCAACCATGACAATACATGAGTTGAATATTTTTTTCATTCAGTCCCCACCACCAATCACCACATCACTATGGACCATTAAACTTAAAGCATCTAATCGCTGATGTCTCTGATTACAGGTGACTCACCTTCAGAACGGCCGTCTTTTGGTTTTTCAGTTAAAGCACGCAGCTCTGTATCAGAACGAGGTGTTGCCGGGTAAAGAGTCTTCTTTGGTGAAGCATTACGCAGGTCAGCCGCTGGAGTGCATAATGTTTTCAGTCTCTGTGAAAAGATCAAAATTGGAGCCACTGGATTCAACTTCAGATCACTTGCACTGTAACAGACCTTTGATGTTGCTCAACGAGTGAATTGTTACATTGATTTAACTGAAATAACACAATGTTTTATTAACTTTTTCTTTGACAGTAAGTCTTTGTGATGACCGGAGTACGCTGTGCTGTCAGTAGAGACACTTACCTGTCTCACTGTTCCCGGGGTTACTGCCATACTATAGAGAATCCACAGAGGAGTCAGGAGAACTGAAGAGAGAACAAAAACTATCCCTAAAGCGTAACCCCACCAGGGGTACTGGTAGGTGTTGTTGTATTTCAGCGGGGTGAACTTGATCAGAGAGAACAGCAATATTCCCTATTAAAAATGAAGAGACATGCAGAGAACATCAAATGAACAGCATGCATTTAGAGAAATATATATTTTTCTTGTCCTATTTTTCAGCTGAATGTCAGTTTTGACTTTGTCTCCTAAGCTTTACGTCTTACAGACACAACAATACACCATAAATCTACTTACAATACAGACGGATGGTGTGAAGAACCTCCAACAATATTTCATATACGAAGAGGGGTAGTAGCCGATCATTCCCTTTATTTTGTCGTAATAACGATCAGCACCTTGTAGACAGACGGACATTTTAGCTTTATCAACATTTAAAGATCAAGCACCGGGCAGTCATCTGCATACAATTTGATATTATTAGTGCAGTACAGATGAGAAACATTTGCAAAGTGAGTCACATGAGCAAATATCAATTCAATGTCTTGTTCACATAATTTGTAATATTTTTAGAAAACAACACTGACTAATACAACTCTATCAGCAAGTCTGATCAATCTAAATTGCCAAAAAGTGGCACTGTTATTACTGCTACTTTGGGGGTATATATACAGTGTTACTGGTGGCTTATTTAATATACTATACTTTTAAATCCACATTAATGAAAGCATATGTGTCGATTGTCCTTGAGTAAAGTGATTTTTATTGCTCACCAAATATCCATCCCACACAGATGGACTCCAAAATGGCAAAAACCATGATTGGTATTCCACTGCAAGCATAGTAGTCAAACAGCAGAAATACATAAAGTCCTCCCTACAGCACATAAGAAAGAGAAAAGAGATTGTTTTGTTAAGAGTCAAAACATATTAGACACAGAGAAATAAAAAAAAACAAAAACACACTTTTTAAGGATTAGGCAACAAAACCACTTAGGTTAGGTTTTTACAGTGGAAATGTGACTTGACGTTATGAACACGGGACACGAATGATCAGGTGATTGCAAAGTGAAAATGAAAGTGGGACACAAACAGTGGTCTCCTGGATGAAAGCTCTGTGTTGTTGGACCCATCGCTCTTTAAGCTACGTCACCAAAGCAATTTCCCTGTGCGTTTACTGTTGCCACGAACACCGACAGCCATGACAAAGCGTCGGTATTAGACACCCAGGGAATGAGAACGGGCTGGGGAAAGAGACTTACCGACAGACAGGTGCAGTATTTCTTAACAGGTTTAATTTCAAAGGTTAAACAAACTCTTACCTCGGTCACCATGAACAGGCCAATAACGAAGGATACACCACAGATGACCAGCAGAAGTAGTTTACGTCGATGACCAGTGAAAAAGAAGGATGGATACAAGTCTGATATGGATGTCACCAAGCCTTCCAGATACACAAACTGTGGGTAAAAGATTAGTTTTACATTTACATTTTCTACAGTGGTACTTACAATTAAGTCAGTGAGCCACTATGAGACCTTTAAATCAAATCAAATCAAATCAACTTTCATTGTCACACAGCACAGAGTGAAATTTAGTCTCTGCATTTTACTCATCGGAGCAGTGGGCAGCTACTACAACACCCAGGGAGCACTTTGAGGCCTTGCCCCAGGGCATCTTGGCAGTGCCCAGGAGGCAAACTAGCAGCTCTCCAGCTACCAGTCCACACTCTGTACTTGGTCCATGCAGGGACTTGAACCTGCAACCCTCCGGTTTCCAAACCAAGTCCGCACAAACCCGTTTGACGGTGGGTTGGATGAATGTTCTTAGCTTTTTGTTAAATTGAGCGAACAAGGTAGCGTTCATTCTGTCTACTTACTGCAATGTAAACTGATTAACTATATTTGGCTTTTTTATTGTTGTTTATGCAATGGTAGATCACTAAATGGAACTGACAAATCAGAAGCATTGACAACATGTTATAGGTCATTTACAAGTGTTTTGTAGCAATAAAATCATTAAAAGTGAAAGGAAGTGGAGAAATAGATTGAAGTTGTCTTTTCATGTGGGGATTTGATGATAATTCAGAGCAGAAGAACAGAGATGCTTATGATCGAATGTTATAAAAGTCTGATGTATATTTTAGATACAGCTGAATGTTAACACTTTACCTCACTGTCCAGTCCAAGGAAGATTATCATAATGAAGAAGAGGGCAGCCCAGAGTTGGGGTAAAGGCATCATGGCTACTGCCCGAGGGTAAGCAATGAATGCCAGGCCGGGACCTGCAAGTGGTCCAAAGTAGATGGAAAAATAGGTTTATTTTGATGTAAGCATTACACCAAAACCTGCTTTAGAGGAGGGTGTGTGGAAGTAATCTCTTTTAACTATATAAAAATGTGATACACAATGATAAAAGTATTAATCCTATAACCCTATTTTTACTACTGAAACAGCATACTATCATAATGCTGCTGTATAGACCTCAGTGCTGTAATACTCACACTGGCCACTGTAACTCACAACTTTAGTGACGTAATGTGAACTCCAAGTCACCTCGCAGGTGCAGGAGGCCCAAAACAGGGAAAAACCTGCTTTAGAGGAGGGTGCTGCCACAAGACTTTACAAGGAAGTGAATGCACGTAACTTCTTTTATTTTCTTAATATGTACAAACAAAAACATGTTGGTAGATACTTATTATTTACTGTTTTTCATAGGAGCACAACAAAGCTAACATACAACACAGTGTTTGTCTACAAACCATAGATCCATACCTGATTCAGCTACCGTTGAGATGTCAACTCCCACCTCATACGACATGAAGCCGAGGACTGAGAAGACTGCAAAGCCAGCAACAAAGCTGGTTAAACTGTTTAGTGTGCACAAGGCAAAGGCGACTCTGAAAATTAAAAAAAGATGATTAGGTATTGTATCCTGTGTCACATAAACAGTTAAAGACATAAAAATTATAGAATAATATTTATTTTCCTTACTTGTAGCAGTTGTTGTTGTATTTGTTGTAGCTTCCCAAAGATGCCAAACAGCCTGTGCAGACAGCATAGGAGAATAATATCTGGTTCCCAGCATCCATCCACACCTTAAAACAGTTAAATGAGCTTGTTATACCCTTAGATATTTATTCATTTGATGCTTATACTGTCACATTTCTGCCCCACTGTACCCCTCTTCAGCCACATTGCCACTTCCTCAGGCCCCTGCATTTCTTAAGAAATCTCCAAGACGTGCCATCTCCATCCATAAATCCATCCGTCCATCCACCAGACAGTCCCATCGGTCCCAGTCACCTGACTCCCACATCCTCCTGCTCAGCTTTCCCCAATTACCCCCCACAGTATTTATACCACACGGGGAGAACATGCAAACTCCACACAGAAGGGCAGAAATGTATTACATATTGCGTTGAAGCTGTTCATTACAAAATGCAGCAGATTATTACAAAAAGTGGGTGATATCACATAATGAAGTGAAAATGTGTCGAGTTATTACATAATGCAGTGTTATTACTTTAATTGTTGTAACAACTTCCTATACAGACAACTGACTACAGTAGGTGTGTCTTCCATCTGCAGTCTCTAATCAAAGGATAAAGCTGGAGGTAATCTAGATTTTTTTCTGTCTACAAATTCCATGAGTCAAAATCACCTACAATTCTTGTGTTAATCGTAATGAAGATACATGTCAACCAGTACGAAGATGTGGATGTTTTTTTGCATTTTTTTTGGACAACAGTGAAGCTGTTCAACATCAACCTTTGGATACACAGGTAACATTTGTTAGGAGGACTAATTCATATTTGGTTTTGGTCTTTGTGTAGAATAATAAAACGATAGAATATTGCCAGCCTCATCCTAACTTCAAAGTCTGCCATCACTGTAAGTGTGCCAGTGTTAGCCAAGTAGTGTTCTGTGCAGTGAGTCACTTATCACTCATCCACTCATAACTCAAACATGAACCTCACCTGAGGATCAGTCAGACGAGTCAGATCAGGAGAAAGGTAAAATCGAATTCCGTCGACAGCTCCTGATAATGTCAGCCCACGGATCAGCAACACAATCAACATCACGTACGGAAAAGTGGCCGTGAAGTAGACGACCTGAGACAGAAGCACCAATACATACTGGATTCAGTGGTGGTGAATTTACACATCAAGGTTCAGGTTTCAATGTGTTTGAAGTTCTATTAACACCCCATTGATAATAATTGTATACATCTTACCTTTCCTGATGTCTTGACTCCTTTCCAGATACAGAAGTAACAGATGATCCAGCTCAGCAGAAGACATCCAGCCAGGTCCCAGCGGACACTGCCCATCTCCTCAATTCCTCCAGACAAACCCAGGACTCTCCTCCTGTGTGCACAAGGGAAATTATGTCAAAATACATTATTAGGACACAACAACTTTGGTGAGATGAGTACTTACTGCCAGAATTCTTTAACTGAAGATGTTGCATTTTCATTGATGTGGCCATAAACTGAATCATTATGACCATAATCAATGCAGTTCTCTTGCAGTGGAAGAATAAGAAATAACAAGTTAGAATAGCTAGACATTTAATGTAATACTGTAATACTGTACCTATATAAGGTCATGGCAGCATCATAATGCAGATGTGTACCTGTGTTCCAGGTGTTGTTGCAGCTTGCCCAGGGGAGTACAGCATGGAAGGAGGAGAAGAAGTAGAGGAAAGCCCAAGCCAGGATGATGATATAATACATCACAGTGTATAGCATTATCATTTGACCACCGTAGCCTAAACCTACCAAAATACAATTAAATTTCAACATTAGGTTCACCAGTAATGTAACAAGTATTTCAAATATGTGCACTGTATTGAATATAAGTTAGCAGTACCTTCAAATAAAGGACATATTTTCCTCCAACATGTGATTCCTCCCTGACCAGTTAACTGTCCCAGAGATACCTCCAGAAAGAAGATGGGGATTCCACAGGTGAGCAGGATCACAACATAAGGGACCAAGAAAGCTCCTAAAGGGGAGAATTTATTGAAGTAATGAGTTATAGTGAGACAAATACAAACACAAAATGTTAATGATCTAGTTTGTTCTCATCTAACTTTCTGCTGTACAATACAATGAGACTTTAAATCATGTTCTCACCTCCTCCATTTTTGAAGCAC